>CM076584.1:1251547535-1251841739 GCA_034641835.2 Pinus albicaulis
TTATATCTGATAAGGTGATCATGTCCTAAGTGAAAAAAAATGTTCAAAATTGGAACTGCTCAGAATTGGTTGAAACTATAATGATAGGATAGGCCTTGTCGATACGATCCTGTAGCAGCGAACGGCACTCAAATCTGACATTGTATGTGAAATTTATTCAAGTTTGAAAATTCACAATTTCATGCAAAAGATCAGTTTGACCATGGTTGACTTTGATTAAAAAAAATATTAAAAGAATGATATTCCACAGAATATTTCAAGAATATTCCATAGAATATTCCATGGAATATTCCTTAAGCAGCAAGTCATGGCTCGACATTTTTCATTCGTGCATTAGAGGATTTTTATAACTATTTGTTTAGGGCTAATCAACAACTGCCACGTGGCAGGCGCAGAGGTTGCCACGTGGCCACAAGACGGAAGAGTTTACAGTGGAAAGATTTATTGGAGTTGGCAGGATTCAACCCTGGGTCAGGTGGCCGCCAGCCCACAGGCCCGACCAGCGCGCCCACACGTTAGTTCTTATTATACAATGGACACGTCGCATATTTAAATTTCAACAAAGGTTTGAATGGAGGCAGAAAGGGGGCCAGCCCCCTCTACATAGAACCACAGCTCGGAACCATAGACTATAGTCCACCGGAGGATAACACAAAACCCCGACCATTACGGTGATGCGGAATTGTTCACATGGTTCTCGGCAGGATTTACGATAGCATTTTAATGCCACGGTTTTGCTAATCGTTGGCTCCAACAGCTCCGCCAACAGTGGTGTAGTTGGTCCATGTGACCACTACCGCCTAACAATAAAATCCAAATCAAACAGTTCCAAAAATTTATGCGGTGAGCGCTAATTTGGGCTGATTTTTCCATAGTTAGCAGGCTTATCTTCAGTTCTCCCAAGTTTAGTGGAGTTTCTTTAGGCCAAATTGGACAAAACTTCAGTTTATCATAACTTTCACATTACTAAAGCTTTTGGAGTGAAATTGTTTTTGATTTTAGGTATTCTCAACATTCTGGAGCCATTGGAATAGGTTGCAGAGCCATCGGAGGTGTCTTTCTACCATTTTGTACTTCAAAGAATCTTGGGGAGCCATCAGGACCTTGAGGGAAACGGAGCTGCATTGGACTACACTTCACTGTTTTAGGTGAAATCAGAATCATTCTTAGCTTCTTTCTGTTTTCTGAATTCATTTTCACAGCTAGTTTGGTCTGTTTAGGCCTTTTACTCACTGTATTACCAATTTGAGTATCATAATATATCAAGGACATGCCCATTGGGAGCCTTGGACCCGGGCAGATGTAGCCCAGGAGGGGTGAACTGCCTCATCATGTTGTTGTGTGTTTATGGTAAAATTATTCTGCTATTTTATTCAGATTAAAGTTGTTAAACAGTAAATTAAAACAACACTCCCTCACACCAAAATTCATAAGCAGTTATCAAAAACACTTTGTTTCACTTGCAAGACTATCCAAACACTTTGCACACTTAATTTAATGGAAATGAATACTTTGAATAGAAAAACAAATACTTTCATTTTCAGATCAATTGCAATTGGAGCTCAGGATTAGGGCCTTAGAAGCTATATTTTTACTCGAATTTGTTTTGTGCAAATATTAAGTCATTTTTGCAAGTTTTGATGCTTACTAGGTTAAAACTCAAGAGAAGTGAAGGAAACTTGGATAGTGCATAAACTAATCCACAACCAAGAAGGGTCAAAGAACCACCCTCTCGAGAGCCCTAGAAGTGCTTATAAGCATGTCTTCAAGAGAAGGAGAAGCTCCTAAAGAGATCGATCCCAAGGAAGAAGAATGGGTATTCGGAAAGCTTTCTTGGATATGACCGAAAATGGTAAGGATCCCCTATCGAAGAAATAAATGATAAAGCCTAATGGATTGTAGATTTCTGTGGTGTGGATTTTTAGAATCAAAGCTCGAAATCTCCATAGTTCTCATTTTTAAGTCTATGTTTCCGGTCTAAAACAAGACCCATCATCAGGACAAATCTACAAAAAAGAGAGACAATTTGTGTTAAATAAATAGTGGAAAAATGACAAGAAAGAGAGCTGACCAGACAACTACTTAATGTTTTAATTACTAAATAATTTCATTTATTTTTAATTAATTTTTATATGAAGTTGAGTTTTAGTTATTTTGTTGTTTTAATATTACTAATGTTTAATATTTCATATTAATAATTATTTATCCCTTTTTTATAAAGTCTTATGTTAATTTAATTATTTTATTTTGTTTATTATTTTTAATTTACATGAAGCTTTGTTTTTAATAATGTCAAAGTGTAGTGTTTTCTTTCCTATCCTAAGTTTATGTAGAGGTCCTAGTAGATTATATTAAATGATTAAAAAGTTTGTTTATTATTCATTTTATAAGACCCTATGCAAATTATAATGTCTACCTATTTTATTACTTATTAATCCTTAAAAAGTTCTAAGTTTCTATCCAATTTTAGCTTATGCATTAGATTAAAAGTTTTTGTTTTTTATATAAAATCAAAGAAAAGTACTTTTATATATCTTAATATTATGTAAAAAGGTCTTAGTAGATTATGTTACTAGATTTAAGGGTTTGCTTTTTCTTAATGTTATAAAAACCTATGTAGGTTATGTTGTCAACTATTTTATTAAATATAAACCATTGCTAAAAGGTCTTAAGTTTTTTATCCTATTTTATCTTGTGATTAAGATTAATTGTTTTTGCTTAAAATTGTATAGCTTTATTTTAGAGATATTTTAGAGTTTCTAGTATTATCCTTATACTAATTTTAATATTTTCCTTATACTAATTTTAGGATTATACGGTCCTATGTAAATTATATTAGCTTGATGACGGTGTAGTTATTTAAATAGGAAAGGAATAGTCAATTGATTATAACCCATAGATAAGGCTTGTAACCAATTGATCCTATAAACTAAGGTTTGTAGAAGGAAGGGGTTTAATTAAGGTCTAAGCTAATGTTAGGAGATTTTAAAGGGTATTTAAAAAAAAAATTTACTTATAACTTATTAAGCTTCAAGAAGGGTAGCATGGTAAGGGCAAGGAGTAGGGTAAGGGTTTGATGTGAACAGGCGGGTAGAGGGAAGGAGAAAGGGTACGAGGTAGAGAAAGTGAAAGTCAATTTAAAGGTCATAAAGGGACGAAGGAAGAGTAGGGGTACAAAGAGGCAACGAATCAGGGGTGCGAGATGTTTTAATGGGACAGCACATGGACCCAGTTTTTGCTAACTTCTAAGCCTCCATCTCTATTTAGGTTGTGAGGTTGTTTTATGATTTCAAGGGCTTTCAATGACCACTGCTTTTTCAAGGCATATGTGGTGACACGTTTTGCTTGAGTGTTCTGCTAAAGCTAAGGTTTTAATTCTTCCATGCCTAATGTCTGCCCCATGTTCTTTAAACCTTATTTTAAAGGTCCTACCTGTTTCCCCAATATAGCAATCTCGGGGTCATCCTTAACCGATTTCATTCTTTGCCTGATGGTAACTAGAGGTTTGAATGTTGCTTTAATGTCCTTTTTGGCTAGAACTTTGGCTATTTTGTCTGTGACCCCTTGAATATAAGGGAGGTATGCTTTTGTAGTGGAGGGTTTGTTAGTAACCATTATTTTTTTTCCGGATCTGGCTCTTTGAATAGCTTTGTTAATGTCCTTATTTCTATATCCCAAGTTTATGAAGGATTTCCTTAGATATTCAATTTCTTCTTCCACATGTGTTTTGTCTGATATTCTAAAAGCTCGAGTAAAGAGAGTTAGCATCACCCCTGTCTTCTGGGCTGGGTAGTGGTGTGAGTTGGCGTGCAGATAATTATCCGTTTGTGATTTCTTTCTGAACACTTTCTTCCAAGGGATCCATCTTAATTTCTTGAGAGGAGTACGTCAAGGAAAGGGATGCAGTTATTTTCTTCACCTTCCATTGTAAATTGGATATCTTTGGATATGTTGTTGAGGTGGTTTAGGAAGTTCTTTAATTCCTCATCTCCATGAGGCCAATTGACATTGGTGTCGTCTACGAACCTTATCTAAAACTTGGGTTTTAATGGGTAAGATTCCAAAGCCTTCTTTTCAAATTTCTCCATGAAGAGGTTTGCCACTATAGGGGATAACAGAGATCCCATAGCAACTCCAGATGTTTGTTCAAATATTTCCCCTTAGAAGGTGAAAAAGGTAGAGCGAAGACATATTTCAGCGAGTTTTTTAGTTTGCAGGTCTGCTACTTCTTTTACTACTTGCACGGCTTCATCAAGTGGGATTTTGGTGAAAATTTGGTTAACATCAAAGCTAACAATTTTGTCACCTGGGTCCAATTTAGTTTTTTAATGAAATCAACATATTGGTTGGAGTCTTTGATGAAAGAGCTAGTATTACCCACCATAGGGGCGAGGGTGCGAGCCACATATTTGGCTAATTTATATGTTGGTGCACCTATAATGTTAACGATAGGCCTTAAAGGAATATCGGCCTTATGGATTTTAGGGGCACCATAAATACGGGGTATGATTTCGCCTTCTGGGTATAAGCGCTTCTTCAAATTATCATCCAGATTGGACTCCTTAATGGCTTTTTAAACATTTTTTATGACTTTGGATATGGGGTTTTCATTCAGTTTTTTTATAACTATCGCTATTGTGTAGGTGATCCCTCATCTTATTGTTGTACTCTTCTCTGTCCATAACTACTGTAGCCCCTCCTTTGTCTGCCTTTAGAATGACAATCTTGTCATTGCATCTGAGGTTTTTTAGGGCTTTTAATTATTCATTGCTTAAGTTTTTCTTTGGAAGCTTAGCCTTGTCTAGTATAATGGTGCACTCTTGCCTTACCTTGTACTTTTCTTGATCATTAAGAGCCTTTATGCCATCTTTAATATCACAAATGATTTCTTCCTTTGGTATATGAATAGGAGCTACAGTGAAGTTAAGTCCTTTGCTTAACATGTCTATTTCGTCTTTCATTAATTCATAAGTGGATATGTTGACCACTTTCTTATTGCTGTTGGAGTTGTTGTTTAAAACCCTTTCATTACTTAAAACCCTTTCATTATCTATGTTACGAGTTAATATGTTAATGTTTTTGTTTTTATAATTGGTGCCATGATTCATCGAAACATAGGATGCTGCACTGGACCGTCTTCTTAAAAAAATTGATGCTGGTTTATCAATTCTGTCTTCGTCACACTTACTTTAACCATTATTGATTGAACACGAAACCACGGTTGTTTTCCCACCCATCGAATCAGTTCTGTAGTATGTGTGGTTTTGCGAGGGGACTGTGGCCATTGCTAGTATGTTAGCATTGAGGTTTGTTTGCGTTTCGGAGTCAAGAAATTTCATCAAAATTATGGGCTCGGTTGTGAGGTCCGCGTATGGTTTTTTTTTCACAGATGTTTCATACGCGTTAAGTGTCAGGCTATCACGTTCGGAGTTAACAGAGTTTGGCAATTTCGTTGAACTTATGGACTTGGTTGCTATGTATGGTTTTATGTTTGCAGTTGTTTCATACACATTAAGTTCCAGGTTGTCACGTTCGGAGCTCAGGTTCACTAAGTTTTGTTTGTGCAGTTCCTATTCGGTGTGAGCAGTAGCCTGTTTCTGCTCGGTCCACAGATCATGTTTATTAACGGAACTTCGACACCCTTGTTCAGATTTTTTGATGTCTATCTGCGAAGTGGAGAGCTTAGTAACCAACAGACCCGTCTCCCTCCCTCTTTGTGCTACATTAGTTATCATTGTTTTTTCAAGACTAAGGTTATGCGTTTCAGAGCACAACAAAAAACTCATTGAATCCGTTTTGTAGTCTACGCATAAGTTTGCGTTCACAGCTAGTTCTTCTACGACATAGCAGGTTAGTGCCAGATTGTCAATTTCGAAGCTTAGATCCAATGTTTCTTGTTTGAGCAGCTCCTGCACGGTGCGGTGATACCTTTTAAGCAAACCCTTAAATCTAGTAACATAATCTACTAAGACCTTTTTACATAATATTAGGATATATGAAAGTATTTTTCTTTGATTTTATATAAAAAACAAAAACTTTTAATCTAACGCATAAGCTAAAATTGGATAGAAACTTAGAACTTTTTAAGGATTATTAATTAATAAAATAGGTAGACATTATAATCTACATAGGGTCTTATAAAATGAATAATAAACAAACTTTTTAATCATTTAATATAATCTACTAGTACCTCTACATAAACTTAGGATAGGAAAGAAAACACTACACTTTGACATTATTAAAAACAAAGCTTCATGTAAATTAAAAATAATAAACAAAATAAAATAATTAACCTAAAATTAAATTAACATAAGACTTTATAAAAAGGGATAAATAATTATTAATATGAAATATTAAACATTAGTAGCATTAAAACAACAAAATAACTAAAACTCAACTTAATATAAAAATTAATTAAAAATAAATGAAATTATTTAGTAATTAAAACATTAAGTAGTTGTCTGGTCGGCTCTCTTTCTTGTCATTTTTCCACTATTTATTTAACACAAATTGTCTCTCTTTTTTGTAGATTTGTCCCGATGATGGATCTTGTTTTAGACCCGAAACGTAGACTTAAAAATGAGAACTATGGAGATTTCGAGCTTTGATTCTAAAAAGATAGGATTGTTGGAGAAGGGTCTAAAAACCAAAAAGAAGGAGAGGGTTCCTTAGGAGGAAAGAAGGGTAATGATCAATCTAAGAAAGGACATGGAGGAAATGGTGATCCATCATCTCCATCTCCATCCTCTTCCTCGACATCGTCTTCCTCGACTTCGGTAAATCAGTCACATAAGTCGAAAACCACTGGTAAAAACCATTTTTTAAAGCTTGATGTCAAATTTGAATTGCCCATGTTTAATGGTGAAGTCAATGCAGAGAAATTATACAATTGGATCAGACAATTGGAAGTTTATTTAAGGATTCAAAACCTTCATGATGATGACACCAAAATACAACTAGCCTCGCTAAGAATGGATGGAGCAGCATTGGTATGGTGGGAAGCCAAGACCAAGGATGAAATCAAGAAACATGGTAAGATTACTCTATCATGGACTGAATTTATTACTGCAATCAAGAAACAATTTTATCCTCTTGCTCATCTTCAAAAGGCTATAATGAACTGGAAAAACTTTAGACAACTTAAGGGATAGAATTTGCAAGACTATACCCATGAATTTAGGAGAAGAACACTCTTATTAGGGGTAGAATTACAAAGTCAAGATACTTTGCTGAAGTATATAGGTGGTTTGCACAGTTACCTTAAACATACTATCCTAATGTTTAATCCTACTAGTCTAGATGAAGTTTGTGTACAAGCTACGCATTTAGAGGCTAGAGGGAAAAACACTTTTGATGAGGGTAGAAACAAGCCTTTCAAAAGGAAGAACAAAGATAAAAACTTTAAGGGAAAAGGTAAAAAGAATGCATCTATCAAACAAGAGGGTGAAAAGGTCATTTGTAAACATTGTTCAAGAGAGGGCCATGAAGAGAAAAACTGTTTGAAATTACATCCTGAAAAAAGAAACCAGTTTAACAAAAACAAGAGAAAGAAGAAAACTACAGCTACTACAACTACACCTCAAGATTTAGGTGATGACTCAGGGGATGAAACCAAAATTGTAGGCATGGTTTTGAAAAGTATGAAAGGAAAGTAAACTAAAACTAAAGCAAGCACTAGTACTTCGAACTGTTATGTACAAGCTCCTAATGAGGAAGAAAGAATTGAAGTGTTCCATGTGAGGGTAGTCTCAAAAAATACTAAAATTGACACACTGTTTGACAGTGGGTCACAAGCAAATCTCATATCAGAAGACTTGGTCAAACAACTAAAACTTGAGACCATTCCACATCCAAAGCCTTATCCACTTGGGTGGATATGCAAGGATGAAAACTTACAAGTCTCAAGAAAGTGCATATTGTGATTCGCCATAACTGCACACTTTATTGACACAGTTGAACTTGATGTGGTGCCGCTTGATATATCAGGAATTGTTTTGGGAAGTCCTTACTTATTTGACAGGAAAGCGATCTTCCATCGCCATGAAAATAAATATCATCTCTTTAAAGATGGCAAGGAGTTCATTGTCAGAACACATCGCAAGAAGACAAATATAGCGATGGTAAATGCGGGACAAGTAAAAAGGCTAGTAAATTCTAGCAAGAGTTTTGTACTTCTTATGGTTAAGCCCAAGGTTGATATGAATCATGAGTCATTTGAAAATTGTGATTCCAAGCTTAAATCAGATTTATATGATGTAGTTGATGCACAACATGAGATGTTTCAGGAACCGACAGGTTTACCTCCTAAAAGAGAGATTCAGCATGAGATCCATTTACATCAAGATTGTCCTCTTCCTAACATCGGCATGTACCGCTTGTCTATCATGGAGAATGCTGAAATCAAGAGGAAAATTAAAGACTTGTTGGACAAAGGATTCATAAGACCAAGCACTTCACCATGTGGGTCACCGATAGTGTTGATTCCAAAGAAAGATGGAACTTGGCGCATGTGTGTGGACTTCAGGGCATTGAACAAGATAACGGTAAAGAATCGTTACCCACTTCCAAGGATAGATGATTTGTTAGATCAGCTGAAAGATGCTAAATATTTCACTAAGTTAGACTTACGTAGTGGTTATCATCAAGTTAGAATTGCAAAAAGTGACATTTGGAAGACAACATTTAAAACCAAACAGGGACTCTTTGAGTGGCTTGTTATGTCGTTTGGTTTATGCAATGCACCTACAACTTTCATGCGGGTAATGGATGATGTCTTACGTCCTTTTCTTGATGATTTCATTATTGTCTACTTAGATGACATCTTAATTTTCAGCAAGACTAGAGAAGAGCATGTCATGCATGTTAAGAAAGTACTTGATATTTTGAAGAAAAATCAGTTATTTCTTAAAATGTCAAAGTGTGAATTTGGAAAGACTTATTTGGTTTATTTGGGACACATAGTAGGAGGAGGCGCTTTGAGAATTGATCCTTCCAAAGTAGAAGCCATTGTGAATTGGCCTACTCCCAAATCCATTACAGAGGTAAGAAGTTTTTTGGGTGCAGCTTAGTATTGGAGGAAGTTTATTTCTAACTTCTTTGCCATAACAGCTCCTATGCATGCAGTGACTAGTGTGAAGCGTGCTTTCCAATGGGGAGGCAAGAAAAATAAAGCTTTTGAGTCTTTGAAAGAGAAGATAAGTTCAGCTCCAGTCCTTGCATTACCGGACTTGAGACAACCATTCGAGATTCAGACAGATGCTAGTGATTACGCCATGGGTGCAGTTCTCTTACAACATGGTATGCCGGTTGCATTTCATTCTGAGACATTTAATGGTGCTGTTGTGAATTATCCTACATATGATAAAGAGTTGTATGCGTTGGTACAAAGTGTCAAAAAATGGAAACACTATTTTATGGGAAAAGAAACAATTGTTCATACCGACCATCAGCCTTTACAGTGCTTGCAATTGCAAAGTAAATTGCAGCAGTCACGACATTTCAGATGGATGGGCTTCCTACAACAATTTCACTTGGTAATAAGGTACAAGAAAGGTATTTACAATAAGGTTGCTGATATGCTTTCAAGGCCTATTATTAGTGCTAGTACTTTACTTAAGAATGATTCTATTGTACATGAGAGCTACATAGAACAATATGCATCAGATGTTGATTTTAAGGATGTGTATGTTAACTTGAGTGAAGGGAATCATGTTGAGGAGAATGATTATCATTTGCATAATAATTTGTTGTTTCATATGGGCAAGTTATGTATACCACAGGGGGAGAGACTAAGCATCATGAGAGAAGCTCATTCTTCTCTCATAGCTGGACATTTCAGGGTAAGAAAAACGGTGGCACATTTACAGAGGCATTGTTATTGGCCTCGCATGGTAGATAGTGTTTCACGTTTCATTAGAGGTTGTTCATTATGTACTAAAAGAAAGCCTGGCAATAGGAAACTTGGTTTATATACGCCATTTCCGGTACCTTCTAGACCATGGGAAAGTGTTTCTATGGATTTTGTTGGAGGGCTACCATTATCTAGAAAGTAGCATGATTATCTTTATGTAGTAGTTGATCGTTTCAGTAAGATGTGTATTCTTATGCCATTTAAGAAATCTATAATTGCTGAAAAAACTGTTGATTTATATTTTCAACATGTATGGGTTCATTATGGCTTGCCTACTTCTATTGTTAGTGACAGGGATTCCAGATTTGTGGGGAATTTTTGGTCCAATTTATGGAAGATGATGGACACCAAGTTGAAGAAGAGTATTGCTTTCCATCTGCAAATAGATGGCCAAACAGAGGTAGTGAATAGAACCATTGTACATCTTTTGAGAGGTTATTGAAACAAGCATCCCAAGCTTTGGGATGAGCATTTGCATTACATTCAACATGCTTACAACCGGGCCAAGCACTCTTCTACAAATACTTCACCTTTTGAAGCTTGTTTTGGGTATTTGCCTAAGTCACCTTTAGATTTTATTCTTGAGAAGGATGTGGCCATTGATGGTCATAGTGACATTGACAAAGCTCACATGTTCATTGAAAGAATTCAGCTCATACATCAGCAAGTTCAAGAACAGCTTGAAAAAAGTCAAGGCAAGTACAAGGAGAGGCATGATAAGCACAGAATTGATCATAAGTTTCAAGAAGGGGATGAGGTATGGTTGCATATTAGTAAGGAAAGAATGCAAGGAGAAGGTAAAAAGCTGAAGCCTATTCGTTATGGTCCATTCAAGATCCTTAAAAAAGTTGGAAATAATGCTTTTCAATTAGATTTTCCTTCATACATGCAAATGTATTTCATTGTGAATGTGGAAAATTTACGTTTGTATGAACCTCCTTTAATTGTTGATTATGAAAGTGACATTCAGCTGCCATCCATAGAGGATTTATCGCCAGAATTTTTGGATGAGTTGAAAGAGGATGCTATCCTTGACAGAAGGACACACACTTCAAGGAGGGGAAATGTTGATTATGTTCGGGTTGGTATTAAAGGCAGCAAACCGAGTAAGGAAAAGTGGATTGAGGTGGAAAAGGTGAGGGACCTGTACCCTTATCTTCTTAACAGGTAATTGAAGGCTTTTGGTGTCCAAAAGCTTCCCAATGGGGAGGTGTGATCGGGTGATCATGTCCTAAGTGAATAAAATGCTCAAAATTGGAACTACTCAGAATTGGTTGAAAATAGAACACTTGGATAGGCCTCGTCGATACGATCCTGATGCCACAAATGACACTCAAATCCGACACTGTACGTGAAAGTTATTCAAGTTTGAAAATTCACAATTTCATGCAAAAGACCAGTTTGACCAGGGTTGACCTTGATTAAAAAAATATTAAAAAAAGAATATTCCACAGAATATTCTGGGAATATTCCATGGAATATTCCTTCATCAACCTATCATAGCTTGACATTTGTCAATTGCGGATTTCACAGTGGATTGACTATGGGATTTAGTGGCCAATTAAAGGGCGCCACGTGGCAGGCCCAGAGGCCGCCACGTGGCTATTGGAGTAATATGATGCAGTGTTGTCATTGAATGGCAACCCACCTTGATGAAGATGATGATCTTAATGAAGTAAATCTGATGTATCTACAGTGAATAAAGAAGGCAGTGAAGAAAGGAATTCAGATTATGCTAAATCTATGGTGAAAGAGCATATCTCAAGGAATACGCGGATCTTTCTAAGGGAAGTCGCGTATGTACGCGGAAAATAACGTGACAAGTCGCATACGGGCTAAAGCGCTCTAAAAGTGCAAAACCAGGGGTAATCACCATGGTATTGACCCATTGTATTGGGTAATGATCCACCTAATTGACCCCGTCCAGGAATACCACCCGATAATGTAGTTAGCTCAACAGCAGGCTCTTATGGTAATGATGGTGGTAACCTATATAAGGAGAAGAAATTCATTGTGAAAATCATGGGTGTGGTGCAAGATGTCTGAGCTTGAATGAATACTTCTGTCTGAAGTAGATCTGAATGGAAAGGGTTACACTTGAATGATAAATCTGAGTGCATGATGCACCAATGATGAAGAAGGAGATCTAGATCTGAAATGTGCTTGTATTTGCCAGATCTGTTTATGGAATGATTAGATCCAAGAAGAGGCGAACATCTGTCTGAAGTGAAGGGTTATATCTGTGTAAAGTATCTGTTCAAGTAATGAACAGACCCACCTCTCAAGAACCACACGCTAGCCGTCGAAGGGCGCGCGTATATACGCAGCTTCAGCGAAGAGAAAGCGCGTATGCGACCGAGGGGTTCTATATTATGTTAAGCAGCAAATAATTTGTGTGAATGGAAGCGTGTATATACGCGACATCAGTGAAGTAAAAGCGCGTATGCAAACTAGGGTTTGCTGAAGTCTGTGGTAAGAAATGACCGATCTATTCGCCTAGACATCGCTATTTGTATTCTACCGTTTCCGAGTTGTCCGTACCGGCTTGGTTGTATGATTGGAGCTTAACTCTATGAAGAGGGTCCGGCCTCGGAACATGATAAAACGTGGCCTACAAGTTTTGTTCTATTGAAGTTGTTGGATCCAAAGGTGGCAAATTGATGTAAACGTGGTCCGAAGGTGCGAAGGGTTGCAGCCCCCGCCCTCGTGGGTCGTAGCTCCCTTCCAGGAGAGGCTGGTAAACGAGTTAGGGGGTCGTAGCTCCCTTCCAGGAGAGGCTGGTAAACGAGCGCAGGTGGGTGCCTGCGTGTTGGTCAAGTCTGCGCCAGCACATATGTTGTAAGATGTTTTCTCTATAATAAAATATTGAAGGCTGAGCAACTGCAGCGGTGGTTTTCTCCCGACTTGGGTTTCCACCTAAAAATCCTGGTGTTCATGTGTGATGCTTTGTGTGATGGTTTATTCTGTTCTTACTGCACATGTTTACTGTTTATTGAACATATGATGAATGAATAATGGAATGATATAAGCAAAGAACTAATGACATAATTAGATCTCTGTATATACGTGAGTTTCATGAAAGATATCCGCGTGTATACGCGAGTTTTCTAAAGGAAAGTAGCGTATGGGTTTTAAGGAATGAAAAAGTGAAAAGTTTCAGTTTGCCCTAAATACTGATTCACCCCCCCTCTCAGTATTTTTCCCAACAATTGGTATCAGAGGAGGTTCTTCTGCAGAAGCTTGATCGCTTGAAGAAGATCCGTCGCAATGGGAAGTCAAGAAGGAGTGATGTCTATAAAGCCACCTCTATTCAATGGAAGAAATCTGATATTCTGGAAGGTACGAACAAAAGCGTATCTGCAAAGTCTTGGTGCAGATGTATGGGCAATCGTGGAAGAAGGCTATCAATACCCGGCAAGTATTCCTACTGATGCAGCTGAAAGGAAGAAGTATGAAACCAATGCCAAAGCAGTAAATGTCTTGTTAGGAAGCATGTATGAATCAGAATTTGCTAAAGTAATGCAGCTACATTCAGCAAAAGAAATATGGGACAAAATCATTCTGAGCTATGAAGGAGATACAAAGGTAAAAAATGCAAAACTCCAAACTCTTAGAATTGAATATGAAAATTTGAAGATGCATAGTGATGAGAGTGTTGCCAGTTTCTTCCTTTGTCTAGATGATGTTGTAAATCGAATGAGAAATTTGGGTGAAACCATAACTGATACTACTCTGGTGGAAAAAGTCTTAAGATCCTTGACTTCAAAATTTGACTCTAAAGTCTCAGCTATTGAAGAAAGGCAAGATCTGCAAACTCTTACTATTGTCCAATTACATGGTATTCTGACTGCTTTTGAAATGAGACAAGGAGGTCCTTCTCAAATCAAAGAAGCTGCATTTAAGGTATCTGCAAGAGGAAAAGAAAAGGAAGTCGTCAAAGAATCCAGCCACATATCCGATGAAGAAGAAGCGAATTTCGTGAGAAAACTCCAACTAGGAACTGGAAGATTCAAAGGTAAGCTTCCTTTCAAATGTTTTGAGTGTGGAAAAGTTGGTCATTATGCTGCAAAGTGTCCTTTTAAAGAAACCTCGGCTAAAGGAAAATAAGTAGCAAGAAGGAATAAGAATCGATCTAGCACAAGGAAAACTTATTATACTAATGAAAGCAGTGATGGATCATCTAATAGTGAGGAAGAATGTGAAGAAGACTTTAGACTTCTCATGGATTTTGAACAAAGAGAAGAAAAGGATACTTTCATGGATGCTCTAGAGGAAAATGATTTTCTTGAAGAAAACAATCAACTCAAAGTAAGCCTAGCAGAAAATAACATAATCATAGAGACTCTTGAAAGACAACTTGAAGACAAAGAAAAACGCATTGAGGAATTGGAGTGTGAAATAGTAAGTCTAAGGAAAGATAATGAGAAAGTGAAGACTCTCAATCTTAGATTTGCTAAAGGTTCAGAAACCTTAGATGAGATTATCAAGATACAACGGTCTCCTCTTGTAAAAACAGGTCTTGGATATACTGGGGAATCTTCCGAGACTTCAGCACCAAATTATCTGAAAGCAGTCACAACTGGTTCTCTTCACTCAGCCACTCAGCAAGGGAACAAAGGTTCTTTACAGGTAAAGCATGATCATCTCAAATCAAGGATCACTAACAAGGAGATCCCTCAAAGAAGCAACAACCAATAGGTAAATTCAAATAGAAGATTTCATGATCGCCGGAATTTCTACTTCAATGGACAATGTTTCTCATGTCACAATTTTGGTCATAAAGTTGTTCAATGTGTTGCATATAAAACCATCATGACAAGAGAAGCAAGAAAGAAAAGAATGAATATTGAACCAAAGAAGAACACCTATAACAACTTTTCTCCTCTTCAAAACGAAGTTGAATGTACTTATTGCAATAACTTTGGTCATGAAGAATCCGAATGCAGGAGCAAGGTCCAGCCAAGAGAACATGTTCCATCAAGCTCTAAAGTGTGGAAAAAGAAAGAAATACCAGTTGAAAATTGTGGGATAGCGTTATTTGCAGAAGGTGAAGAAAATCAATGGTACATTGATAGTGGATGCTCAAGACACATGACAGGTGACAAAAGCAAACTTCGTGCATACAATGCTCTAGAAAAGGAAAAGAAAGTTACATTTGGAAATGATACTCCTGCTATAATTAAAGGAAAAGGGTCTGCATTTCTAAAAGAAAAGGTGAAGGCTGATAATGTCATGTATGTGGATGGATTAAGGCATAATCTGTTAAGTGTAAGCCAAATGTGTGATCAAGGAATAGAAGTGGTCTTTAGTTCAAAATAATGTGTGATTCGTGATCTTGATACAGGTAAAATCATTATAAAAGGAAAAAGAAATCCAAGCAACCTGTATGTACTGAACGGCATAGATCAATGTTACTTGAGCAAGTCTTTAGAAAATTGGCTATGGCATAGAAGGCTGGGGCATCTGAGCTTCTCTCAAATCAACAAAGCAAGCAGACTTCAAGCTGTTCGTGGTCTTCCCAATATTAATCTACCAAAAAGTATCATATGCAAATCTTGTCAATTCGGTAAGCAGACCAGAGTACGATTTAATGCCAAAGAAGGATCATCAAGTGAGCCTCTTGAACTCATTCATACTGACATATGTGGACCTATGAGAAAAAAGTCACCACGTGGGGAAGAATACTATATCTTATTTATTGATGATTACTCTAGAATGTGTTGGATCGGGCTCATTAAACACAAAGATGAAGCATTTGAAAAATTTCAGATCTTCAAAGCTTTAGTTGAAAATGAATTAGATCTAAAAATCAAGTGTCTTAGATCCGATCGAGGAGGAGAATATACATCAAATGAATTCTTTGAATTTTGTGAACAACATGGCATAAAAAGACAATTCTCTGTAGCAGGTACTCCACAACAAAATGGCGTAGTAGAAAGAATGAATAGAACAATTCAACAAATGGCTAGAGCTATGCTCGATGATTCTGGAACTCCTGACATGTTCTGGGGAGAAGCATCACATACAGTAGCTAACATTCTCAACAAGGCTCATGTTCGGTTAAATAGTGACAAAACTCCATATGAACTCTGGTATGGTAATTCTCCATCTGTGAAGCATTTTAGAGTTTTTGGAAGTAAATGTTTTATCAAAAATAATGATGAAAAGCTTGGCAAGTTTGAACCTAGATCAGATGAAGGGATATTTCTTGGTTACTCATCTTCAAGCAAAGCATACAAATGTTACAATAAAAGGCTTCGAAATATTGTTGAATGCATTGATGTTGTTATTGATGAGTCTCCTGCAGCTCCTAAAGAAGAAAAACAAACAAAAGAAGATGATGACGACCTAAGTCCTTCTACATCAAATGATATAGACAATGGATCCAATGAAGAACCTGAAGATGATCTATCTGGAAAAGCTCCATCAAGATATGTGCAAAAGAATCATCCTGAATCTCAAATTTTGGGTGACAAGGAATCAGGTGTACGAACAAGGAGAACTCTTGTGGGATCTTCTAATCATCTGGCACTTCTATCCACAATTGAACCATACAATGTCAATCAAGCTAGCAAAGATGAATGTTGGAAGCAAGCCATGAATGAAGAACTTGATCAAATTGAAAAGAATGACACTTGGGAATTGGTTCCAAGACCACATGATAAAAATGTCATTGGAACTAAATGGATCTTCAAGAACAAGCTAAATGAGAATGGGGATGTTGTAAGAAACAAAGCTAGATTGGTCTGCAAAGGGTATACTCAACAAGAAGGTATAGACTTTGAAGAAAATTTTGCTCCTGTAGCTAGAATTGAAGCTATAAGAATGTTTCTTGCCTTTTCAAGTTATCAACAAATCAAAGTCTATCAAATGGATGTTAAATCTGCTTTTCTTAATGGTGATCTAGAAGAAGAAGTATATATAGAACAACCGGAAGGATTCATTTTGGGAAATGATGAAAATCTTGTTTGTAGACTTAAAAAGGCTCTATATGGTCTCAAACAAGCTCCAAGGGCTTGGTATTATCATCTTGACAAATATCTTCATCAACAAGGATTTTCAAAGGGGTCTGCTGATAGAAACTTATACACAAAAGTTGAAAATGATAAACTATTGATTGTGGTTGTATATGTTGATGATATCATTTTTGGGAGTAATGAAGAATCTTTGAGTCAAAAATTTGCTTCAGTCATGCAGCAAGAATTTGAAATGTTCTTATTTGGAGAACTAACATTCTTTCTTGGCTTGCAAGTGCATCAAACTACAGATGGTATATTCCTATCACAAGCAAAATATCTTAAGCAAATTCTGAAGAAGTATGGCATGGAAGAATGCAAACCTGTAAGTACACCGATGATAACCGGATGCAATCTCAGTTCTCAAGATGATTCTCCCACGGTGAATCAACCAGAATACAGATCGATGATAGGGAGTTTACTTTATCTCACTGGGACTAGACCAGACATTATGCATGCTATTGGGATTGTTGGACGATTCCAAGCTAATCCAAAAGAGTCTCATCTTCAGGCTGTTAAAAGAATATTCAAATATCTTCAAGGAACTCAAGACTTTGGTCTATGGTATCCAAAGAATGCTGATCTTACTCTTCATGCTTACACTGATGCAGATTGGGCTGGAAGTGTTGATGATCGGAAAAGCACCAGTGGTGGTGCATTCTATATGGGACCTCGGTTAGTATCTTGGTTCAGCAAGAAGCAAAATTCTATTGCCTTATCTACAGCAGAAGCAGAATATGTGGCTGCCGCATCTTGTTGCACTCAACTCCTTTGGATGATGCAAACCTTACAAGATTTTCAAATCAAATGTACTCCTCCTGTCCCCATTAAATGTGACAATACAAGTGCCATCAGTATTTCAAAGAATCCTGTTATGCATTCAAAGACCAAGCACATTCCCATCAAGTATCACTTCTTACGTGAACAAGTGCTTGAGCAAACAATGAAGTTGGAGTATGTTCCCTCCAAAGAACAAGTTGCTGATATCTTTACCAAACCTCTACCCAGGGAAGCGTTTGAGTATCTAAGACAGAAGCTGGGAGTGTTCTCTGCCAGTCAAAAGAAAAAATCTGCATAAATTTAGAATATGGCAATGGATACGCGGGTTTCATGAAACACAGTCGCGTATATACGCGAGTTCCTGCACAGAAAACCGCGTATGTATGATTGCTGACATTTTTCTGCTTGGAGTCAGCTCTCTTCAGCACAGCTGCAGTGCTGTTTGGTATCTCTGATACTGTTCGGTATATCTGGTGGTGTTCCAGTTCTCATAATTCTTTTCTCATGTTTTGATAAAGATGCCTTGATGATTTGTTGGTGAAAGTGTTCAGGATGCACAAACTAAGGGGGAGCCTTAGTCATATGGAAAGGATGCTTGGATGCATAGATTCAGGGGGAGCTTTAGCGTTGCTGAGTATAATGCATTGTTGGCATTATGATGATTCTGAAATATGTTCTCCTTCTTGAGGACTTTCTGGTGTTGGTTATGAAAAGTCACATTTGTAATTTGATGAAAAGGTCTTGTTAAGACCCATGATGTAAGATTGTAATATTCAGTCTTGTAAGGACTTGTCGAATTTTGTAAACCCACTTGGTTGGGTAGTTGAGTCTCATATGTAAATCCACCTGGATGGATCTTTGATGTAAGTATGAGTCCTCAGGGGGAGCTTGGTCACTTTCAGTATATGTCAGATCTGCAAAACGTTTCTTCCACATGAGGAGAAAAGGGGGAGAGTATGTTGGTTTTGGTCCACCCTTTTCCCTTGATGTCAAAGGGGGAGAGTGACATGGTGTTTGAATGGTGTCAAAAATGGAGAGAGTGACATGGTGACATTGTATTCTTAATGTACCTATCTGTTGTGGTAACCAAACACCATTGTGGTTGCCATCAAGTCCAAAGGGGGAGATTGTTGGCAATATGATGCAGAGTGTTGTCCTTGATGGCAACCCACATTGATGAAGATGATGACAACTTACTTGATGAAGTTGTGCTTGATAGAATATGTTCTTAATGAAGTAAATCTGATGTATCTACAGTGAGTACAGAAGGCGGTAAAGAAAGGAATTCAGATTGTGCTAAATCTATGGTGAAAGAGTATGTCTCAAGGCATATGTGGATCTGTCTAAGGGAAGTCGCGTATGCATGCGGAAAAGAACGTGCCAAGTTGCGTATGGGCTAAAGCGCTCAAAAAGTGCAAAACCAGGGGTAACCACCATGGTATTGACCCATTGTATTGGGTAATGATTTGTCTAAATGACCCCGTCCAGGAATACCATCGGAAGTAATGTAGTTTTGGGCTCATGGTATTGTTTTGGCTCATGGTATTGAAAAAGGGGCTCATGGTATTGAGAAAGGGTAAACCTATATAAAGAGAAGAAATTCATTGTGCAAATTGTGAGTCTGGGTGCAAGATGTCTGAGCTTGAATGAATACTTCTCTCTGAAGTACATCTGAATGGAAAGGGTTACACTTGAATGATAAATATGAATGTATGATGCACCAATGATGAAGAAGGGGATCTAGATCTGAAATGTGCTTGTATTTGCTAGATCTGTTTATGGAATGATTAGATCCAAGAAGAGACGAACATCTATCTGAAGTGAAGGGTTAAATCTATGTGAAGTATCTGTTCTGAAGAAATGCAATGACATAAAATCTCTGAAGAACCATACACTAGTTCGCTGAAGAGGAAGCGCGTATATACGCGGCTTCGCTGAACGAAAAGCGCGTATGCGCAATTAAATTGGTTCTGTAATTTGTACAGAGGTATACGCCGATTTGTGTGAATGGAAGCGCGTATATACGCGACATCAGTGAAGTGAAAATAGAGTTTTATACAAACTAAAGTTCTTGAAGTCTGTAGTAGAAATAGCGATCATTATAGCTATTATTCTTGCTATTTGTATTCTACGTACAGGTTGTACGCATCGGTTTGGTTGTATGATTGAGCTTTAATGTATGAAGAGGTCCGATGCGAAAATATGATGACGTGGCCTACAAGTATTTTTCTATTGAAGTTGTTGGATCCAGTGTGAAAATTGATGAAACGTGGTCCATAGAGGTGCTGAGGGTTGTAGCCTTCAGTCAGGGGGTCGTAGCTCCCTTCCAGGTGAGGCTGGTAAACAAGATCGGGGGGTCGTAGCTCCCTTCCAGGAGAGGCTAGTAAACGAGTCAGGGGGTTGGAGCTCCCTTCCAGGAGAGGCTGGTAAACGAGCGCAGGTGGGTGCCTGCGTGCTGGTAGGAGTCTGCACCAGCACATATGTTGTAAGATGTTTTCTCTATAATAAAATATTGAAGGCTGAGCAACTGCAGCGGTGGTTTGCTCCTGACTTGGGTTTCCACCTAAAAATCTTGGTGTTCATGTGTGATGCTTTGTGTGATGGTTTGTTCTGTTCTTACTGCACATGTTTACTGTTTATTGAATATCTGATGAATAAATGATGGAATGGTTTAAGTGAAGAATTAATGACATAATTAGTTCTCTGTGTATACGCGAGTTTAATAAAGGGTATCCGCGTATATACGCGAGTCTGATTCAGGAAAGTAGCGTATGGGTTTTGAAGTTAAGAAAAGTAGAAAGTTTTGAATATACTGTAAATACTGATTCACCCCCCCTCTCAGTATTTTTCCCAACATTTAGGAATGTGGATGAGATCATATATTTGTATTGTACTAGAAGGTTATTATCAATGGTTCATCAAGGACATCTCATGGATTTTCTATCCTATTACATCTTTTGTAGCTAAAATGGAAGAGGATTGAATGGAATCAGGAGTGTGTAGCTAGCTTTGAACAATAGAATCATTTTATTATAAACACTTATTCTTGAGTATTTTAGATCCATATAAAGAGTTTTTGGTATGTACATATTCTTGCAAGAGGGGAATCTGTGGAGTCCTCATGCAGGAAGGATATGTAGTATGTTATGAGACAAGGAAGTTGAATGAGCATGATCATAACTATGTGATGCATGGTCTTGAGTTGGCAGTTATCATCCATGCATTGAAGATGTGGAGACATTACCTTGTTGGTAGATGGTTTATTATAATGAGTGATCATAGCGAAATGAAATAGTTATTCAATCAACCTAATCTAAATGTATGGAAAGCTAGATGCTTAGCTACTCTTAGTGAGTTTCACTTCAAGATTAGGTACATTAAGGGAAATGAGAACTTGGTTGCAGATGCTCTTATGGAACTAACTTGCTTAAGAAAACCTTACAAGCAGAACAACATGATGATAGGTACTAGCATCTTAAGCATAGGTTATACGTTTCAAGAGTAGCGTGAAGGTGATAGGAATGACAAGCATCAACTCACAACATATAGCTTGGTTAGATCTAGGACCAAGGTTTATGTGTCAGATAACAATGCTCTCTAGAAACTAATCTTGATGGAGTATCATGTCTATCTGTATTCAGGTCACCCGAGATATAAAAATATATTGACAACATTTATGAAATCTCATTATTAGCCAAAATTGAGGAAAGAGGTGGTTTAGTTTGTTGCAATATGTTTGGATTGTTAGCAGTAAAAGCAGAGTATAAGAATCTAGGTAGTTTATTAGAGTTTATTTCAGTTCCAAAGTGGAAATGACAGGTCATTTCGATAGATTTTATTATATTTTTTCCATAGACATTGAAGAACCATGATTCTATCATGGTTATGGTTGACATGTTAAGTAAGGTTGCATACTTTATTGTAGTTAAGTCTATGAATTTAACTGGTGAGGTAGCTTACATTTTCATTAGAGAGATAGTAAGATTGCATGGTGTTCCTAAGAATATTGTATACGACAGAGAAGCCAGGTTGACTTATAGGTTTTGGAAAGACTTGTTTGCAAGTTTGGGGACAGATTTGGCCTTCAGTAAAACTTATCATAAAGGACATGAGAGGAGTCTATCGGTTGTGTGAAATTAACTCTGTGACTAATTAAGTATCTTTACCCTTAGAAACCCGTGAAATTAAGTATATATCGAAAGTAATAGTTACAAAATAAAATTTAATAATTCAAATATAAATATTTTGTTGACATTATATAGATGTAAAAATTTAAAATAAAACAATAAGTAATACAAATTTAACCACAAATCTATTTCTATAATATGAAGTTTTAACTCGTTGTATACATTATTTTTATATATATTGTATAATAAAAAATCAATTGCAAAAGACACAAATTTAACGAGTAAATCAAAGTTATTTTTTTTCTTCTGAATAAGACTAGATTCTATTATATGATCCAAAAAATTATAGAGGTACATTCTAGCTTCATGACCTAGCCATTCCCGACGGAAAAGAGAAAATTAAAAAAAACACAAATTAGGCTTCCCCCTAGGGGAAACCAACCCATAAACCAGTCCACAAAGCATAAAAAGAGTTGCCCCTTAGGGGGAAACTAGCCTTAAACAGAATTAACCAGTAGCTAAGTTTGTTGTGAAAAATGTAAATAGACATGGGGACTAAAGTAAAGTTGGAAAAATAAAGAAAAGGAGGAACCATGGCGCTAGACGTTCTGGTGCTTTGCATCCTGAATTTCGTGAGGAGGTTTCTCTTCCTCTCTGTAGCATCCATATTCGGAGGGGTCATCCTCTTGCTTGGAGAGCTGAGGGTCCAGCTCTGGCGTGGAGATGGAACGAGCCCACGTTTCTTCTGCCTTGCACCCTTCGATGGAGTTGTTTCTGCCTCCGCTATGAGATGATTCCTCCATAGGTTTGACATGCAGAGCCACCATTTTCCAAGGCTGCTGGAGGGGAGAGTGATACAAAGTTGATTTTCTCATCCTTTTCTTGGACCCCGAGCTAGAATGGCATGGTTGGGCTTCAATAATTCGAAGAGAGATGTGGGAATAGAGGAGTTAAGGATCATGAAACTCCAGTGCATCCACGGCCAATGCAAAATCCATAGAGTTCTCTACCATGGCGGAGATGTGAGGGCAAATCTCAGCCACCGGCTCAGCGACATAGCATTCAATGGCGATGAGGGATGGAGTAGGCAGAATTATGAGAATGAAGGTTAGGCAGATGAATAGAGTGAGATGGACGAGCAGAGAGGTAATATGCAGCGTGGAGTGAGTGAGAGGAGGGTGTCTGAAGGGATGAGAGAGGGGCAGAGGCACAACAAGGATCAACAAAGTCGAGAGCACAAGTTTGCAGAGAAAACTTGGCAGAGAGAGGGAGGGAGAATTGTTAGGAGGAGACGTCATCATTTCCCATAAATGGCTAAGGTGCTCTTCAAGTTAGACACATAGGAATGAATGTAGATAAAGTGAAATTGAATACCAAGTAACGTGTCGGTCTGTGGACCAACGAGGCGTATTTAAGGTTCCCATGCTAGGGCCATGTGCTGCCTCGTGGCAAGGACATCTGCTTGGCATTGGAGAGCCCATGTGGCATGCCAATTGAGAACTACGAGGCACCAACATCCAGCGGGTAACTCAAAGTTGATATTAATTATTCACATCAAATTTAAGTTTATCGAATTGATTTTGGGCGATTTATAGGTTGAATGCTCAATGTTGAAATGATTGTGAATTGTTGGTGGTTTTAAGGTTTAAACAATGCGTTTCCATCACAGATAAGGAAAACGTTTTCTTGGTTTAAAGGAAACTATCGTGAAAACATATTCCCTAGTTCTTGTCTTTTGTTTTTTTCATTCATTGGCTTTGGCTTTTGTTGTTTTATCTTTTTTAATTTTGTTAGTTATGTTTTTATTTTTATTTAAATTATAAAAATTAAATAAATATATAGAAATATTAATAAATCTAAAGAGATATTTAAAAGTTTTAAGTTTTTTTTTTAATTAGATTATTTATTATTATTAAATTTAAAATTTAATAAGGTATTTTTTTTATGAGGTTTTGGATATATGGTGATTGGATCATTTGTTAAGACATTCTTTGATGTGAAGTTATTGATTCAATTCTATATTCCAACTTACAAACATATAAATATTTTTTAATAATTTTAATACTTTTGAGATTTTAAAATTTTCTAAATATAGTTATGCATTTAAAATAAATTTAAACAGGTTCTAAATTGTCAAAATTTATTAGAATATATTCTAGTTAAAGTGCACCAAAATGAACCATGTTGATACCTTTGTTACAATTGTGAAGAACCACCGATGTGTATTTACCTATGCTAGATGCTACTGGACGCAATTATTTTGTGACCAAAATATAAAATGCAAAACAAACAAAGCAATCCATAGATTTCTGAGAAAACAACGTCGATAGATCCCCACACTGTCAAGGAAGGGATAAGCCTGGACTTGCATGTTGACAAAACATTTAGAAATGACCGAGAACCTCAATTATTGAAGATCAGTACGATACATTCATGCGATGCTGCTGCTTTATCATCTTTTCTTTACCACACACTGTCAACAGCATGGTCCGTAAAATGACAAACACTCACTTCAAAGTTTCAAACATGTCATCATCTTTACTCAAATGTCTATACAGCCATCCTGTCCCCTCCTCTCCCATCCCCTCCCCCGGTGCATTTTCTTTGCAAAAAATACTTTCAAACGAAAGCAATTTCCTAGAAATCTGCACCAGCACAGTGAAGTGTAGCTTCCTCTCGAGTCCGATATATCTTCGCTTCGTTTTTCAGTGCCGCACATTTGTTTCAATATCCTTTCCTTTTTTAATATGTGTGTAAGTTTGCGTCCAGGCATTAACTTAGCAACTTTTCGTTATGTTTGTTCTGCTTAAAATTATTTTTTCTCTAGCAGTAACTGAGAGATTTTATATCAATTGAAAAAGAACGCAGGAAAACTATCAGCGGAATTACATTTCAAACCTATTTCAGTATTTCCATTAAAAAAGAAAACAATATTGTTTATCAGGTTATAAGAGAGCTTAATTGTGTCCATTAGCGAACTTTTCCGATAGTTCTATCTGGTATAGGTTTTGCAAAATTAAGTTAAAAGTTTAATGGCATAGATATCATAGCAAAATGCATTTAGCCTAGTTGCTTTTTCTTCTGTTGGGAGCACAATTTCCATGTCTTCCGCAAGCTCATGCAACCTTTCTTCATCTTTGTGTTTTTGTCCTCTACAGTTGGAATTGATAGACTATAACTGATTCGACGATCAAGATTAATCTCTCACATTCAGATTAATGACCATGGTTAGAACCTAATGCATTTAGTCTTTAAAATAATTCTGAGAATTTTTTTTTATAATACAAATGAACTCATTGCTATTTGGTCATTACTTGTTAGTAATTTTAATCTATTTTTGTTATGACTATAAATAAGTTTGATTAGCATCATGGACTTTTAATGGTTTCTTAATGCACCACTGATCTTTTGTAGTTGCCAATAATCCATCTTCGACATGTAACAATGTCAATTGCAAACTACTCGAAAGTACTATGTTCTTCTCTTCTCCCAAAATCTAATTTCTTACTTTGCAGACTCATACTCATGGGCACTGAATGAGAAAGTGAACTCGTCTCTATACAAATGTTTAAACAAAAAATTTAAATAACCAAATCTAAAATTTGCGTTCAACTCAATGTTATAGAGAAAAAAATGATTCCTTTCACTAAACTAGCAAAGCTTATAATGCTATATTAAATTGTCACATGAGATCAAGCCCAAAATTGTCCATTTTATTCACTACACAAATAGTGTTTAGAGAAAAAATGATTCTTTCACTAAACTAGCAAGATCAAACCCAAAAATTGTATATTTTATTTAGTATACAAATAATGTTTTTCTCACCCACAAGATACAAGATACCTTGTCCAACTTTATAAAGAATTTAAAAATCAAAATAAAAATAGCTTAAATTATTGAAAAGAAACACCATAACAAAAACAAAAAATTAACTCTACAAAATACAATTTTTTCACTATGTTTCAAATATAACTAACTAATATTTTTTAACCAATTACAAACATACATACCACCCTAAACGTTAAAAATATAACTAACTAATATTTTTTAACCAATTACAAATATACATACCACCCTAAACATTAAACAAAACTCTTTCGTCAAACCCATTAACAAAATTACAAACATATATACCACTCTAAACATTAAACAAAACTCTTCTGTCAAACCTATTAACCAAGGCCTCCATGGTTAACTATCATACCAAGAAGCCATAATCCGAGTTTGACAATAGATGAATCCTTTCATATATCCATATTCATTTGGATTTGATAGGCTAGGAATGTGAATAATTTGACTAGGTCATTCCTCATTCATTTCCCACCCCACGGCCACCTATAATTTAGAAAGCATGGTTTTGAGTAATATGACAACATAATATTTCTTCATTCTCATATTAAAAATATATATCATTTTTAATATTTCTCGCAAAGCAATTAACTAACTTATACTTGACAATACACCTTTGCACAACTATGTTTCAAATAAATATTTTGGTGTGGTTTGAAATTGGATATAAGTGTCTACACAACTTTGAAGTGAACTTGGATAAGTACCTGCCAAAGTCAGAAGTTTCACCCAAATTTGTAGTAAATAAGGTCTATTACAACCCTGCTCATATATTGTACTCGAATATCTATATAACATTTTTATTATAACGCGAAGCTTTACTGTGTTAATATAATCAATCTTGTTTTCAATATTAATAAGTTTTAATTTCAATTTATATTAAGATATTTAAATTAAAATAATATTTACTTATAATAATAATTATATAAATACACCTAATTATATATATATTTAAAAAGTTTCTTGCATATATAAATTTTAAATATTTTTGTAAATTTAAAGTACTAATTAAAAATAAAGTTAAAATGTATTAATTTATTTCCAAATAAAATTTTCAAAATATTAATTTAACTATCAATCATTATTAGATTATTGGTAGCCATTTAATATATACTCAATATTTATGGAATATTTTTTAATAGTAGTGACAATAAAAGGGAATATTTTTAATAGTAGTGACAATAAAAGGTTGATAGTTATATCACTAAGGTAGTTATACCTTCTTCTTTTTCTTTTTTCCTTTTTATTTAAAATACTTAAAATTTAAAATTTAAAAAAAATATCATATACATAAGTGTTATTGAGCTTTTATTGATGGTTCTTGTTTTACCATGTTTTCTGTGACATATTTTTTAAAATATATGTATATTTAATTCATATATTAATTATTTTTATAGTTAGTAGTGATAACTATAGTAATAAGAAAATTATAATTTTAATAATTTTTATGAATTTTTTAATGTTGGCAATGTCGACCATCCGGCCAAAGTCTTGGTGAGAAACTTATACCACTGAGAGCACAATAAAGAGCTAAATATAAAAAATACTTGGAGTCTCAAAAAGAGTGTTGAAACAAAACTAAGATGGGGTGTTGAAACCAAACTATGTTTTAGAAGAAGTTGAACATAAAAAGAGTTAAGGATAACCATAAAAGAAAACTCACTATGAGCTAAACTATTTAATCCATCATTCTTAAGCCTAGTTACATAAAGAAACAAAAAAAACTAACAAACTATGTGGAATTGGATACATCCACCTCAATGGCGTTGGTTTGCCATTGCTACTCTCACTTGATCCGTGAGCTAGCTAATGTAGCTAATGCTCAATCTACTTGAGGTAAAAATTCTTTATAGTACAACACAATAATAATTTCTTATTTAACATTATTTTTGTTGATTATAACCATTTCTAGCAACTTTCTTATTTTCCAATATATATCAGTGATGAGAAAATACTAGCTCGAATATCCTAAAGTAAGTACACCTCAGGTTAGGAACTTAGTCCTACAAAATCCAAGGCATAGGTATCCTCTTGAAAATTGTCCATTTCCAACTCACAAAAATATATTTGAAAATTTTCTAGAATTTGTTTTGTGAAAATCGAAATAGAAATGAGGTTCTAAGCCAGTCCAAAAACCCTTAAACTATTTATGACTAACACTTCCTTTAACACCTTGCATTTTAGCGAACAATAATAACAAATACAAAAGTGTTAACACCTTGCTTTTTAGCGAACAATAATAACAAATACAAAATTCTAGAATATACTTTTTTCCGTTGAGATAGCCCCACATGCCAAAGAGGAGAGGAACAATGAAATCATAAAGAATCTACCCACACTAGAGGAAAAGGTAGCCAAACGTCAATAATTCATTGAACATATAGCTAAAGAGAAGATGTTTGCAAAGAAATAACAAAGGGAAAAAATCCAAGTGCACGTTGTAAACTACCAATAATAAATCAAACGCCAATCAAGACAGAGGGAAATGAATGTCAAATATCAAGCTAGCATAAAAAAAATTAACCCACTGCATGTCATAAACATCACCCATTGATCACTTAACCTCGTTTAATAAAGTTGCATGTCAGTTGCGTTCATTGGGCAACGAAGCATTGCCCTTCTCATTTGATAACTCACTCGACCCGGGTCCCCTAACTATAAAAGTGAATATTATTAATTTTATATATGGCATCACCCATTGATCACTTGACCTCGTTTAATAAAGTTGCATGTAAGGTGCATTCAATGATAACTCACTCGAACGCGTCCAGTAACTTTAAAAGTGAATATTATTAATTTTATATCTAAATAGTTTTAGGAATAGAATATATTACTGATTTAATTTTTATGCTATATTTTGATAAAATGTTATAAAAAAATTTGTAATGTGAAGGTTTCGATAATTGAATAAAAATATTTGTATTTTAATTTAAAAATAAATAAAAAATAATATTAAAATAAAATTTGCTATCTTAAATTTTGTTTCCGAATCTGTGTTTCCGTGAAGGTTCTAAAAACATTTCCTAAATCTATGATGTTTGATTCTTTTTCTCTTTAATTTTAATTTCATTTTATATTTTATAAAAAAATTAATTAAATTTTCAATTTTTTTTTTCTATTAATTTTTTAAATAAAATTATGAGTCAAATGAAAGCTTTGTTTCAGAGATTGCTCCAGTCCACCTTTCCATCTCTAATGATCTTTTGGGTTTCTCTCTTATAGATTTCAAGTTCAGCAGTGTAAATCTCATTTGAAATTTTTGAATGGATTCAGATTAAATCTAACCATTATATAAAAAACAATCCATTAAAAAAAAGCAAAAATGTTATTAAAAATTAACACATTTTTCAAGAAAGAGTGGCATCTCTTTCAATAAATCCAATAAACCTTAGAATGAAACATACCAAAATGGAGTAATTTATTATGCGACTTTTTTAGATGGACGGGATATTGTTATGGATGGCAATCATACATAACATGGTGATTTAGATAAAAATTGGATTGAATAGAAATTGCAGCTCACAATTGAGTACTGCACCTGGAGACTGCACACAAATGGAGAGTGCACTTTACCTTCATTAATGGAATGATACAACTATTAGTACATCACAAAGAAGTAGGAAGTTGTAAACAAACTCCTATATCCTAGGGACTAATCCTAACTTAAGGAGCTACGTTACAACAATGTCACCATTTCTCCATTAATATACAAATAATATTAATTATTTCCAACTCTCTCCCTTAATGGAGAAAGGATTACCTTGAATTCCTAACATCCCTCTAAACAATTCAAACTTTATTCTCCCAAGAGGCTTAGTAAAAATGTCTGCCATGTTGTCACAAGATTTACAATATTCAACAAATATTTCCTTTGACTGAAGTTTTCTCGAACAAAATGGAACTGAGTATTGATGTGTTTGGTGTTTTTGTGAAATACTGGATTGTATGCTAGCTTGATGGTACTCTGGTTGTCACTTTTAATGGTAGTTGCTTCATTTTTTTCTTCTCCTGCATCATTGAGGAGTTTTCTCAACCAGATAGCTTCACATGTGGCTGCACACAATGCTTGGTACTCAGCTTCAGCTAAAGATAAAGCTACAATACTTTGCTTTTTGCTGCTCCATGTTATGACCCCGGATCCAATATTGAATGGATAACCTGTGATAGATCTGCAATCATCCAGGTTGGTTTCCCAATCGGAATCTGAAAAACCTGCTAGAGTAACATCAGATGTGTCAGTGTATAAAATACCATAATCACTAGTACCACAAAGGTACCTCAACACACTCTTTGTTGCAACCAAATGACTTTCAAGAGGTTTAGACATGAACTGACTCAACACACTAACAGAGTATGCCAAGTCTGGTCTAGTTGTAGTAAGATATATCAGACTCCCAACTAGTTGTCTGTATATAGTGGCATCCACTTCCTTAGTGCCATCGTTACTGCACAACTTTAGATTCTGCTGCAATGGCGTTGCTGCTGACTTACATTGTTCCATCCTGAATCTTTCTAGCAGACTTCTGGCATACTTCCCTTGAGTAAGAAAAGTCTATCCAGAGTCTCTCCATACTTCCAAACCTAAGCAATAATGGAGATTTCCGAGATCTTTCATTTCAAATACTTGCGACATCTTCCGTTTGATTTCTTTGATCAGAGTATCTGCATTACCTATTATAATCATTTCATCCACATACAAAGAAATCAAAATGATTTGCCTCTGTTTATTATACTTGGTATATAGATTTGGATAATTCATGCTTCTATGAAAAACATGTTGTAAGAAGAATGAATCGATCTTCTCATACCACGACCTAGGTGCTTGTTTTAAACCATATAATGCCTTGTTCAATCTACAAACTAGATGTTCCTGCCCCTTTTTAACAAACCCTTCAGGCTGAACTAAATAAATCTCTTCTTTCAATTCACCATTCAGAAATGCAGACGTAACATCTAACTGGTGTAGCTTCCACTTATATTTTGTTGCTAAATAAATTAGCATTCTAATGGTATTTAATTTTGCTACAAGGGCAAAGGTTTCATCAAAATCTATTCCCTCTAGTTGTGAATAACCCTTTTCTACCAGTCTAGCTTTAAACTTTTTTATACTCCCATTTTCATTCACTTTAGGTTTGTACAACCACTTACAACCTATTGGTGTTTTTCCTTCAGGCAGTTCAACTAGATCCCAAGTATGGTTTTTAGTAATTGATTCAATTTCTTCATTCATCACAACCCTCCATTCATCAGATTGAATTACTTCTTTATAGTTTGTGGGTTCTACAATGTTTAAAATACTTTTCATTAAAGCATAGTCTTTCAATATAGCTGGTAATTGTGTCTACCTACCTGATCTCCTTGGTAGGGGACTTACCTCAAATCTGTCTGCTTCAGACTTGTACGGGCTTGCCTTATTGACTATATCACCTGTTTTTTCTTCTTTCTACTCCTGCTCCTAATTATCCCCGCTGTTTTCTTCCAACAATAATGGAATATGCCATTCATTATTACTGTCATCCTTTCCTTCCTCAACTTGTTCATGAAATATCACATCTCAATTTGCAAATATTTTATGAGTCACGGGATTAAATAACTTGTACGCTTTAAAATTAGTGCCATATCCTACAAAGATACATTTCATGGCTTTAGGATCAAACTTCTTTCTATCCACCTTGGGTATGGGCAAAGACTTTTGACCCAAATACTCTTAAATGACTCACTGCTGGTTTGAATCCATATAATGCTTCAAAGGGAGTTTTGAAGTCAAGAAATTTAGTAGGACTCCTATTCTTTAAATAAACAACAGTGTTGATGGCTTCAACCCATAAACCATTTGATAGACCCTTCCCTTGAAGCATACTCCTTGCGCAGTCCACAAGAGTTCTGTTCTTTCGTTTTGCCACTCCATTTTTCCTTTCCGTGTCCGTGAGGCATTGTAAATCCGTTGAAAACTTCGTGATATTTGTTGGTATCCATTTTTTTGGTCATCTAACCTACTATCATTAGATAGACCCAAGTACACCACGTAAGACCAATTTTACCCTAAGTAAAATTGCTTTCACTATGTAAAATAACTTAATAAAACACATTTATTAGGTTTTTTATGGTCTAAACAAAAAACCCCAAAAGGAAATATTAAACAAACCTATATTTGTTTGGTTTTCCTCATGGAATAATTAATTAAACATTAATTTAATTATTATTCCTGGTCATATTTAACCCAAAACAAGGAAATTAATTAGATAAATCCTTATTTATCTTATTATTTTCTAGGAATAATTATTTAAATCTTATTTAAATAATATTCCTTGTTAAATATGATTAAATCATTTATAAATAATTAAATAAATTATTATTTATTTAATTATATTTCCAATTATTTCCTTAAAATAATAAATAAATCATTTATTTATTTATTATTTATAAATAAATATGAAATTCAATCTAAGTCAAAAATCCTTTTCCTCCAACAAAATATAATAAAATATTCCTAAAAGGTTGGTTCTAGAATTTGATTAATAATATTTTATTCATGCACTGAGTTCTAGACCGCCCTAATATTTTGTTATAAATAGAAGGGTTTTCCCCATTCATTAGTCACCTCCATTGCATTATATCACTCTAGATCTATACTAGGTCACATTCTCCATTTTTGCCTTATGATCTCCCATTGAGTTCTATGTTTGTCTAGGTTTTCTACAACAACAAGAGAGAGGAATTTTAGATCTGAAACACTGAGGACTTTCAAGAACCCGTCCCATTGAGGAGAACCGGAAAACACCTTTCTTGTTTTCCTCCTAGGTGCCCCATTTTTAATATAATATAAAAATTATTTCAAATACATTGTTCTTGTCTTGTCTATTGGATGCATGGAGCCATATTTTAATTTATCTGCTTAATGTCTTTTATGCTTAGATCTGGATTTGTATAAACATTAGCCTGATCACCTGATGCTATTTAAAGATATTTTGCAGCCATAATTGATGTTAGGGCTATTTGTTATACGTAGCTAAAGTGAATTTTTACGACGAAATATTCATGCTAACAATTGGCGACTCCACACGGGTTTTCTTTTGCGACCGCTGTCATTTCATATATTCCTACATATTTAGCTGTTTCAGACCCTAGGGTTTCTCTTCCATTTTCCGTTTTTCCTATTTTTATGGTGTTAATTTAAAACCTCAAACATTAAAAATTTTTTAGCCTCAATGTGTTTCGGCCCTACTCAAAGGCGTTTACGTACATCACCATACCGAGACAACAATTTTTCTGAAATCGCCGCCGAGAAGTAGTCCTGACCGCATGTCACACTTATCTACGTTAAAAATGCAGACTCTGAACTTGGCAGGACGCACTTTTTTGTCCCAAACCTATGACCTCGACCAAAAAACAGCTCTAATCCTTGCGACCTCGCACTTTTTTCCGCAATTTTCCAAAGAATTTTTATGGGTTTGTTTCCGTTGTCTCCGCCGTGCTTTTCAACCTATCTGCCCGTTTAGACTCAGCTTCGATATTTTTCACTCAATCAGGGAATATTACCCCTTCGCGCTTTAGTACACTCCACTCTTAGTGGGTGAGTTTTTAGTTGTTTCGTACGTTTTCTGAATTTTATTTCCGGGAAATTTTCCTCTTTCGCATCTCGATACCTCCTTTTCTCGCATCCTCAGATCAGATATTATCCCTTTCAAAACACCTCATATAGTTTTGTTTGGGTTTACCTCGAGGGCCACCTCTTCGTCCCTCCTCCCTTTAGCTGATTTCCCCTTTTGTTCCAACAACCTTGCCTCTACCTCTTTGCTATTCTCTGCACCTCCTTCTAGCAGATTTATCCTTTAGATCCCTATCCCTCCTGATCTTAGATCTATCGACCTCTTTTTCGTGTGTTTTGACTATATTTTTTTCCCTCTTTTAGACTGCTTGAGAGATTCAAATTTTCTGTGTTGGGAGAGATGCTTTACAGATGTTAATTTTTCGTTATTTCAAAGACTTTACAGGACCTATGGCTTTAAAGATTTATTTTCAGTTACGCAACACACTTTTTCTTTTACTCCCAAAACGTCTAGGTTTTAAAAATTAAAATTAACGCACGCCACACACCGACCCTAAGCGAAGAAGACACTGGTTAACACCGCCTGGAAAAGACTTTAAAATCAATTGACACTGCACCTCTCTGCCCTTGTTTCAACATTGACCTCACTTGATTTTGCACCTCCCTGCCCTTGTCAGTTTTTCTTCTTCCCGTCATCATTGCACCTCCAAGGCATTTGTCCCAGAGACTTCTTGGCCTTCACCCTCAATTTCCGGTTGGTTGACTTCCTCCTTCCCGTCATCATCAAGTAAGTCCTCCCCCAAGTCTGCACTCCGACTCTTCTTCTAATTGTTTGGGTTCTCCCCCTACTCCTGGTTCTCCCCCTATTACCTTCACCATGGCCCAGTTCGGGACCCATGCTAGCCACCCCACTCATCGCGGCATCACCTGCCAGCAAAACTACCGACGGCAGATTCCACAATGTACCGCCTGGCTCTATATATGGGCGCGCCTTCAGTCTCCCCGATTTCAATCAGTTGATCAACAATCCTATCCACCACGATGTTAGTTGGCCTACTATTCCAACCAAGCTCCCCTCTGACATTCCCAAGTTTGAAGGCCTTGCTAGTGAAGATCCCTCCAACCATATCTCCGGAGTATTTCCATATGTGGTGTTCCCTCAATATTCTATTACTCGATGACTCCATCCGTCTTATATTGTTCCAATGCACACTTACTAGTGAAGATTCTAAATGGCTTATTAGTGATCACAAGCCACCTCCTCCTCTCCCATACCACTTTTGTGACCATTGCCCAAGCCTTTTTATCTTATTTCCAGCTACCTCTCCGATACGACACTGGTACCGAGCTTTTAAATTCTTTCCTCAATCCTCTTCGACCCACCTTTCCGCTCATGTCCAGGAATGGCGGCGAAGAAGAAGCTTATGTCGTGCACCTCCCTTTTAAGATCGAGTTTATATGGACTGGTTCCTTCGCTCTCTTTTACCTCCCATTGGCAAGGATGTCACCTCCCATTTCCCTCAAACTGAAGAATTCGCCCTCCAAATAGCCTTGAAATATGACCTTATCTATGCTCAATCTGGTTATGTTTATACCGTCCTTCCTAACCTCCCCAAACCCGGTGGCGCTAACGCCCGGGGGCATCTCACTCTGCCGACGGTATCGTTGGAGCTCTTTCACATACCACTGCTCAACCTCTTATGGGCTATGGTTTCCCTCCAGGAGGGGCCAACACCTCTCGCACTTTTCCCCCTCCAGGTAGAATGTATCCAGGATACGTCATGCCTCCTCCTTTTACCCACCCTCTTGCTTACCTCAATTTTGCCCACCCTAACCCTTATCCTTACCTACAGCCTGGTGTCCCAGCTCCTCCAGCATTTGGACCTCTCCCTCCCTTGCCTTCTCAAGCCCCGCAGTCGCACTTACTTCCCCCTCCAGGGAAAGTCTTTGCGCATTAGGGCGCGACTAATTCTATTCCTTCTCAAATAAAGAGGAAAGGCAATCAATCTGCCTCTGGTAATCGTGGACCCAATCCTCCAAGTATTTATTCTCACACCGCTAACCAGCCACAGGGCTCTTAGCCCAAGCTAGACAGGTCTCTTCGCACCAATAAGCCCTATTCGTGTTGCGCTGTTTATGGTCATTACACTCATGATTGTCCCCTATTACCACAGATGTGACAGATGTGGGAGTCTCAGGCCACCGTGCGGGGACAACACTCTTCCCCTACTGTCCTTTCCAATACGGATACTTCTCAACCCACTATGTTTACTAATCTTTTCCCTCAACAAGGGTTCGTGGCTACTCAACCACCTCATGCCCCAGTAACCACTCAACCTTCCCCTTCTGGTTCCTCCGATTACCAGATTCTCATGATGGCCTCTGACCAACCTCTCACTGTCAACCTTAACCTTCAAACTCGGTCTCGTCAGTACTCCACGCCTCCCGCTCCGTCTGTCTCCGAGTCCCCATCTTCAGGTCCTACAGAGCCTCTATCGACACCCAATGGTCCCTTTCAAATCCCTCCACCCAAAGCTAAGGTTCATACCAAGATTCCTAAGGGCCCATTACGCTGAAATGCTGCCTCTGGCTGGGCTGCCCATTCATATAGCATAGTAGATGATCTAGCACAATCTCCTGCTGCCATTTCAACACTGGAACTCCTCTAGACGTGTCTTTATCAAAAGAAGGCTCTACTATCTGCCATGGGCACTGTAGATCCTGCTGATGACCAATTGATTATTTTCGACGCCCATCAATCATAACATCCTCCCCTTCGTGCTTCCGTAGCTTTCCAAATCCCATTCAACATCTGGAATGCTCACGTTTCTCGGTGTATTATTGATGAGGGGGCATCCACCTATGTGATGTATACTTAGGTTTGGAAACAACTCGGATCTCCTGAGCTGGCCCCTTCCACAATCACCCTTTGTGCATGGGACGACCATGCCTCCCAGCCCATTGGCCTATTCCGTAATTGTCCTATCACTCTTGTGGGCAAGACTGTTTGCGTTGACATTAAATTCATCGATGCCCCTCTTGATTATAACATTCTTTTCGGGCGTAGCTACACCTATTCCATGTTTGTTGTCCCATCCGTAGTCCACCACAAGATGTTTTTCCCTCATAATGGAAAGATAGTCACCATTGACCAGTTGACATATCATGAGCCAAAATCTTAGACCTCCCCTGAGTCAACCATCTCCTCTGTAGCCAATAAGAAAACCATCGATTCTTTGACCAATATCTCCCCTGGCGTCTACAATGAATCCTCCTTGCTTCGAACTTTCCCTGGTATTCCTCTTCCTCCTGTCTTTGATCCCAACTTAGTGAATGTTTGCATGATGCAATCATCTCGGGCTAACCTTAAACGACCCGCTTCGGCTAGTAAACAACCTCAACCTCACCCTCACCCGCTGCAACTTTCTCCTAGCCCTTCGCCTCGGCCAGCCAGACCTCTTCCTTCTGGCCCTTCTCCTAAAGCTGGTACCTATGAGCTCCTTTATCCTCTTGGGTCGATTCCACCAGGTCTCAACCATCTTGGAGTCATCCCTCCTGGCCATTACCCTACTGGTCAGATACCTTTCCTTGCTCCCCCTCCCAGAGTCTATTCGGTTCCCATCATGGCCACCCTCTCCCTCCCCAATTTGACCTTGAGTATACCTGTCTGGTGCCTTGACCCTCCAGCCACCACCCCGCCTGGTCAACCCAAACCTTATCTTGCTTTGAACCTAGTTCAACGAGTCCCCATGACTTCTCCCACTGCAATAGTGCCTTAGTCACCTCAACAGGAGCCACCTCCTATTGCGACCGCTTCAGGTAAGAATGGAAAAACTCGCAAGGGGCATCAAAGGACAAGGCTACCCCGAAAAACCCTGCCCCTCCTCGGCCTCCAAAGCATACCATCTAGTGTGCTTTGTGTGATGTTTTTGGCCATGCCACCCACACCTGTCCTGAACTGCATCATCTCAAGCCCATGGTTAATGTCGCATTCCCTGAGTCCACGGTCCCGGAAGCCTCTATTCCTTCCGCGACTAAGGAAAAGAACCCCAAGAATACTCACACCAACCACCCCTATGCTTTGTGTGATCTCCATGCCCATTACACCCACCTTTGTCCCCGCCTAGAAGACTTCCGCACCTCTCTAGCTGTGGTCTGCCACGTCGAGGCCAAGCGCAACAAGTCCACCTCTCCCTTATTTGTGCATTTTTCTTCGCCAACACTACCAGACATGACTGCTCCCATTGACATTCCCCCTCCTGACGTCACGATGATGGAGCCTTTATCCACCCTTTTGTACCTATCATCATCCATGAGACCCTCAGGGAACATTCCCTCTCAATCCTCCCTTGTTGTTTCGTTTGACCTTCCTTCAGCGATCACCTTGAGCTCAACATCGATAGATCTTTTCTCTACTTACTCTTCAGTCACCCCTTGTGGCGATGCGCATGTGAACCTCTCTTCTCATGATGATGAGTCAGGTAGCTTCACCGCGTCAGGTGGTCTTTCTTCCACCAGTCACCCCATTTTCTATCACGATGACGAAATTATGGAGGAAATCCCCACCCCTGACTTTATCTATTCCCCCTTACATCGAACCCATGGGTTCAAACCACATACACCTTGCGGCCGTTACATTGACACCCAATGTTTGGGTAAGGGGGCACCCGTATTTGAGAGACTAAGAGAAGAAATTCTCCATAATTCTCCTACTGTATCTAGTCGTGTCGACTCAAGTACCATTATTCTTCCACATTTAGAAGAACCTCTAGAGTCCCATATCACTTCAGATCACTCTAGGGATGATACCCCTTATCGTTCCTTCATCTTACATCAGCAACCCAGTCTTTTAGCCATTGTTTTTTACCAACCTATAGGTTTTGTAAGAGAGCATCAGTTCATTATCTCCAAATCCTCTTTTTGGGATAGTGACACTAGGTATGCCAACCCAGGAACTTAAATTCCATTTGATTCATATATGCAGTACTAAAAGAGATTGGTAATCCTCTATTTCCTTTCTCAAACTGCATAACCATAACAAAAACAAATGGCATGCCATATCATTAAAATGTGCTTAGATTCACCTTTTCCTAAATACATTTTGGCATGATGACAACATGCTTGGGGGTGCTTATGCCCCTCAACCATAAAAATCCTAGATCTCAGCCAAAAATAGCGCTACAACCCCCTTCCTCTGACAGGTCACACTTTTCAGGTCATCTCCTGGGACTAGTCTCAATTTTCTGCCCAGTACCTGCTACCCCGGTCACAGAAAAGACCCCAAAAAGTGCGACCTAGCTTGTTCATGAGCTCTGGGTACCTGTTAGTTTTTAGTACCTTGATACTTCACTAGCACACAATTTTCCCAAGAAGGGTCTCTTCACCTCTCCTCAAAATCGGATTTCCCCACTTACAACACTTGTACTTGAGGCACCACTTTGCCTCCATACTTGTCCTTGTTCATGTTAATTTTATTCATGAGTTACCATATTGTACTCATGTTTTCATGGTCCCCCATTGGACCTTTACTATGTGGTAGCACCATCTATTTTCCCTTATTTAGAGCATCCGAGTTCAGTCATCATCGCATTTATGGAGTCTATCCCGAGTCCCTTTGTATCCCACTGTAATCCTCCATCCTTCATTGCTTGGTCCTTCTCTCGTGTCGCACATTATGGCCTTCAGTCCCATTGGCCCCTATCCCTCATGATATTGTGTCAGTCGCTGCCAAGCCATTCATTCCCTTTATGCTTTAACAAGGGAAGTCATCCATCCGCTACTCAGTATCCCCCACTTCATCATCATCATTAGTGTCTGTTTGTTCATCACTCTACTTTTTTCTCTCGCGCCTTAGTTGAGGATCCCTTATTGCCTCACCTATGGTGGGCCACCTTCTGTCGACATCAACTCATTCATTCCGGAAGATAGGTCTAGAGTGTAGTGTACCTTGCTCCAACTCTTTTCAGCATGATCGAGATCTGTATACTTGATGGTTCAGTGATGCAGTAGCAGCTATTGGTGATTCCCGGGTGTGTGTGAGATGTCTCAACCCTCATGAGGGGGTGGACCTGCAGGTAACCCCCCACATGCCTGGATGCCCTCTTCATTCTAGCCTTTTATGTAGCTCCCTACATTTGATGATGTTGGCCTTAGCCTCTTGCAGTGCCTTTCTTATTTTCATGTATCAGTCAGATTTTGCAAGCCCTTCCCCATTTTTAGGGGGCATTTGGGTTGTATTTGTATCTCTTGTACTCAGATATTATTGTATAAGTCCTGGCTGTAATCCCAGGCACAACATGTATATGGGATTCATCATTCTATTTTTTCTGGCTTGTGTTTATGCCAACATGTACTTTATAGTTCGGTTCCTTGTTTAATGGACACACTATTCTTTTGTACTTTGTCTCAATGGGCATAGGTATGCCTCCCCCGCCGCCTTTCGCACAAGTACCATCTCATAAACTAGAGACTTGTTGCACCTATAAGTCTCGTCTCCTTAGGGTCTATTCCTTTAGCACATTAGACTTCCTTACATTTCTCTCTCTGACTTCCCTCTCGATGTCTAGTGATTGAGTTCTTACAATGTACTTCGGTCATACGATTTGCTCCTAACACTAGTACGCTAGGGGGAAATCTGTTACACCATTTTTTTGGTCATCTAAACTATTATCATTAGATGGACCCAAGTACACCATGTAAGACCAATTTTACCCTAAGTACGATTTCTTTCACTATGTGAAATAACTTAGTAAAACACCTTTATTAAGTTGTTTATGGTCTAAACAGGAAACCCCAAAAGGAAATAATAAACAAATCTATATTGTTTTATATTTCCTCAAGGAATAATTAGTTAAAAATTAATTTAGTTATTATTCCTGGTCATATTTAACCCAAAACAAGGAAATCAATTAAATAAATCCTTATTTATTTGATTATTTCCTAGGAATAAGTTATTTAATCCTTATTTAAATAATATTCCTAGTTAAATTTGACTAAATCATTTATAAATAATTAAATAAATAATTATTTATTTAATTATATTTCCACTATTTCCTTAAAATAATAAATAAATCATTTATTTATTTATTATTTATAAATAAAGGAATTGACCCAAGTCAAAAATCATTTTCCCTCCAACAAATATAATAAAATATTCCTAAAGGGTGGTTCTAGAATTCGATTAATAATATTTTATTCATGCACCGAGTTCTAGACCGCCCTAATATTTTGTTATAAATAGAAGGGTTTTCCCCATTCATTAGTCACCTTTTGTTTCCTAAAGATCACCTCTGGATCTATACACTTGGTCACATTTTCTCCATTTTTTCCTTGTGAGTTCCCATTGAGTTCTATGTTTGTCTGGGTTTTCTATACCAACAAGACAGAGAGATTCTAGATCTGAAGTGTTGAGGACTATCAAGAACCCATCCCATTGAGGAGAACTGGAAAACACCTTTCTTGTTTTCCTCTCAGGTGCCCCTTTTCAATATAATATAAAAATTCTTTCAAATACATCGTTCTTGTCTTGTCTATTGGATGCATGGAGCCACATTTTACTTTATCTACTTAATGTCTTTTATGCTTAGATCTGGATTTGTGCAGCATTATTTGGATCACTTGATTGCAGATTTAAAGATATTTGGCAGCCATAATTAATGTTAGGGCTATTTTTTATGTGTAGCTAAAGTGATATTTTATGACGAAAGATTCATACTAACAATATCTACAAAAATTCATGAACTCTCCCGACCTCTATTCTCCCCCTTGATCTGAGCAGAGAATTTTTATACATTTTCCTGTCTGCTTTTCTATCAAATTTTTAAATTCTTTAAAACACTGAAAGGCCTGACTCTTTTTACTCAGAAAATATATCCAAGAGAATCGGGTGAAATCATCAGTAAACAGAAGAAAATAATATGCACCACCTAGCGACCTGGTCTGCATAGGTCTGCATATATCTGTATGCACTAGTTCTAAAATGTCTCTTCTCTTTCTATCAATATGTAGAGGAAATTATTCTCTATGCGTTTTCCCTAATGCACATCCATCACAATCTAATTGAACACTATGAAAAACAGGGAGTCCATCGACCATACATTTTCTCTGAAGTAACATGAGGTCTTGTAAATTAAGGTGACCGAATCTCTGGTGCCAGAGGTTTTTGGCTGTCAATCCTGTTGCAACCATGGCTTGTTGTGGCATGCTTTTGACATTTATTCTGTACAAGCTCCCCACATGCACTCCTGATGCAACTATTTCCATCTTGCTATCCTTTATGACACAACATATCTTGAAGAATTCAACTAGCAGATCCTGATATGTTATCATAGATACAGAGATCAACTTTTTCCTAATCCCAGGCACATACAATACATTATTAAGATGTCTAATGTCACCATTACGAAATCTTACTAGAATATCACCATACACTTTTATCTCATATCCTTTGTCATCTCCTCGAAAATTTTTAGATCCACATGAAGTTTCTTCAAGAAATTCAAACCATTCTTTCTTACCTGTCATATGTGAGGATGTGTCAGAATCGACATACCATATGTCATCCCTATCCTCCTTAGAAGTTGAAAGTGCACAATCAGCTAAAAATAGTCAAGTTTCATGACTATAGTCTTCATCTTCATAAAAACAATATCCTTTTTGCCTACTCTCACTATTGATTTCTTCATCTGTCTGCCTCTTAAAACAAAACCTAATTTGGTGGCCAATTTTCCCACAGTAAAAACATTTCTTTCTTGAAAATTTGTTTGCAGACATACCTATAAATGGTCTCTTTTGAAACGTGATACCTCCTCTGTGTTGCTGTTGTTGTTGTTGTGGCTACTGTTGCTGCTGTTTCTACTGTGGCTGCTTCCCTCTAAACTATCGCCTCTTCGCCATTAGGGAAAGATCATCATTCTGCGGTCTTAAATTCTGTCGTCGCTCTTCTTCTTGTAGCAAAAATTCCTGTCAATTCTTCAAATGTAGGGGATTTATCCCTCACTTCCAATCCTGTGATGAACATCTGATATTCATCCTTCATTCCATTCAATGTAATTGTGACTAGATCAGAATCAGACACCTTTTCTCTGATGTCTCCCAATATGTCCTTCAGGTCTTTAACCCTTGAAATGAATCCAACAGTAGATTCATTTTCCTCCATCCTCATCACAAACAACTTGCCTTTGAGTGAAAAGATGCAATTTGTATTTTGTGTCTAGTATAGATACTTGAGCATCGTCCAGATCTCAGTGGATGATTTTCCATCTCTAATGTGCGGGATAATATTATCCTTGATGAACATCTTCAGTATCAATTTTTCTTTGTTCTCCCTTTTATCCCAGTCTTGTATAAGTGCGGTTGTTCCTGTACAATATTTGGTCTTTTCTCATCGCCTGTGACAATCGACCATGTCTTTGCTCCGTCAAGAAATGTCTGTAGCTTGAACTTCCAATTGGTGAAATTAGACCCATCGAGTTTGCTAGACTCGTTGAGATTTGTTTCCATGTTATTATTCATACTAGATTGATCTGATTCCAAACCCTTTGATGATTCTAACCAGTTGAATAATTACAAGCTACACTAACAGAAATTCAATACATACCAGATCTTGATCAGAGATATGCCACCAATCTGACCTGATCTTGTGACTGTAACTCAGATCATCCATTGATCTGATGGTTCTTGTTTATGCGACTTGAATCTACCACCAACAGGAAAATACCCTATGCAGAACCACCAACAAATGTGTCTGCGACTTAGATCTACCACCACCGGGAAAATCCCATGTGCAAAACTGCCAACAAATGTGTCTGTGACTCAGATCTACCACCACTAGAAAAATCCCATGTGCAGAACCGAAAATAACGTCTGTGACTCAAATCCACCACAAACAGGCGAATCCCATGTGCAGAACTACCAAAGAGAAAGATTGGCACTTTTCTGAGGCAAATATCCACGCCAAATTAAAATTCGTGTAACATGCCTCAGGCACTGCATCTTGCGCCCGTGACATGCGCTCTCGGTTCTCTTTGGTCATCACAAACGTGACCTATAGAAGAAAGATACCAGGAAGAAAACCTCCTTGACATGGGAAATCAAGTAGTGCTTTGCTTGGCACGCTCAAATTTCAAAATTTGAATTTCAAATAAAGTACTATGTGGTGCGCTGTAACTGAGCCATCCTCGAAGGCAATGTTGCTAGGTCCAGTTCGTTGTGAAACCTCTCGTGAGATACAACATCGAGTGTCGCATCGAAAAATGAGCTACCGGAAAATTAGTTGGAAATAATTAATATTATTTGTATATTAATGGAGAAATGGTTATATTGTTGTAACATAGCTCCTTAAGTTAGGATTAGTTCCTAGGATATAGGATTTTGTTTACAACTTCCTACTTCTTTGTGATGTATACTTATAGTTGTATCATTCCATTAGTGAAGGTAGAGTGTACTCCATTTGTGTGCAGTCTCTAGGTGCAGTACTCACCTCCGAGCTGCAGTTTCTATTCAATCCAATTTTTATCTTGGTATCAGAGCTCAGAACGGGTGAGCCTGACTTGTTTTTGAGATCCCTTAGTGGCTACAGAGCCTTCATGGCTACGGTGCACATAGGAGCTTCGTTTTTCAGAAGAGCAGGTGGTCTGCAGCAAACACCTGACTCAGAGGTCTGTATGTTTCCTTCAGAAGCGTTATTGTTCTTTCAAAAGAACAAATGCATGAGATAGCTCTTGGGCTGAAGGGAAGTGGATATTCTTTCCTATGGGTCATTCGTCCATCTTGTTCCCAAGGGAAAATGTCAGGACAAGGGTTAGTTGTTCCATGGTGTCCACAGCTACAAGTGCTTTCTCATGGGTTTGTTGGTGCATTTATGAGGATATGGATAAATGTATAAATATTGTTATGGAAAGTGAACTAGGTGCAGAGCTGCGGGAGAACATTTTACAGTGGAAGAAATTATCAAGGGAAGAAATGGAAGAAGATCTTCCAATGGAAATATTGAAGAATTTGTTAATGATATTGTTGGCAGAGCATCGTCATTGTCATCCGGTTGACTCTTAGATGAATAAAAGGGCACTGCGTCGATGCAGCTCATGGCCTGGATTCATTGTGTAAGGAACATAAATAAGGTGGATAAGGGCATAGCAACTTAGGGAGAAAATTTCACATTATTTGCACTTCTTCATTTTAACGGTTAATGAAATGGCAAAAAAAAAAAGTCATTTTGTGTTTTGCACTGCATTGTATTCGTTCAGTGAAAATCTAAAAAACAGATTCTGATTGTGGTGAATGCATTTTCCATATACATTTTGCTGAATGATAGAATGGCCCAATCTAATTTGATTAATGACATATGGTTTTTTATTTATACGATATTGTTTTTGATATAAACTTACAACTAAAATGATCTAAATCAGATAGATATTACCTTAGATTGATATAAATCAGATAGATATTACCTTACATTGATATAAATTAGAGAGATATTCCGTTAGATTATTGTTATATGTTAATAGGGATCGAAATTATTAAATTATGATACACCACAATAAATATATATTATTAGTGTGTATATTTCCACACTAAGAAACCATCATAGCAAGTAATTTAATTGTAATTATAATTTTGAATTTGAATTTAAATTTAAATTCAAATTAATAATCTAATATTAATTTTCATTTTTAATGTAAATTATTAATTTCTTTAACTTTGACAACCAAGAAATCATTATAGAAAATAATTTAATTATAATTCTAATTCTAATTTTGAATTTGAATTTAAATTCAAATTAATAATTTAATATTCATTTTGATTTTAAATTTAAATTATTCATTTTTTTAACTTTGACAACCAAGGAACCATTATAGCAAATAATTAATTCTAATTTTAATTTTTAATTTGAATTTAAATTCAAATTAATAATTTAATATTCTTTTGATTTTTAATTTAAATTATTCTTTTCTTTAACTTTGACAACCAATAAACCATTATGGAAAATAATTTAATTCTAGTTCTAATTTTAAATTTAAATTTGAATAAACCATTATGGAAAATAATTTAATTCTAATTTTAATTTTAATTTTGAATTTGAATTTAAATTCAAATTGATAATTTAATATTCATTTTGATTTTAAATTTAAATTATTTATTTCTTTAACTTTGACAAACAAGAAACCATTATCGAAAATAATTTAATTCTAATTCTAATTCTAATTTTGAATTTGAATTTAAATGAAGAATTTAATATTCATTTTGATTTTTAATTTAAACTATTCATTTCTTTAACTTTGAAAACCAAGAAATGATTATAGAAAATAATTTAATTGTAATTGTAATTTTAATTTTGAATTTGAATTTAAATTCAAATTAATAATTTAATATTCATTTTGATTTTTAATTTAAATTATTCTTTTCTTTCACTTTGACAACCAAGAAACCATTATAGCAAATAATTTAATTCTAATTCTAATTTTTATTTTAAATTTGAATTTAAATTCAAATGATAATTTAATATTTATTTTGCTTTTAATTTAAATTATTCATTTATTTAGCTTTCACAGCCAAGAAACCATTATATAAAACAATTTAATTCCAATTCTAATTCTAATTTTGAATTTGAATTTAAATTCAAATTAATAATTTAATATTAATTTTGATTTTTAATTTAAATTATTCATTTCTTTAAGTTTGACAAACAAGAAACCATTATAACAAATAATTTAATTCTGATTGTAATTTTAATTTTGAATTTGAATTGAAATTCAAATTAATAATTTAATATTCGTTTTAATTTTTAATTTAACTTATTGACAACCAAAAAAACCATTATAGAAAATAATTTAATTCTAATTCTAATTTTAATTTTGAATTTTAATTTAAGTTGAAATTAATTATTTAATATTCATTTTGAATTTTAATTTAAATTATTCATTTCTTTAATTTTGGCCACCAAGAAACTATTATAGAAAATAGTTTAATTCTAATTTTAATTTTAATTTTGAATTTTAATTTTAATTTGAATTAATAATTTAATATTCATTTTGATTTTTAATTTAAATTATTCATTTCTTTAACTTTGACAACCATCTTTCTAATAGCTACTAATCATATTAAATAACTTAATTCAAATTACAAATTCAAATCAATAAGCTAACTTAAATTAATCATTGTTTTGAATTTGTCTCGTATGTCTAAGAACTATATTATTTTTATTGTTTTTAAATATATATTTAACAATATTAAAATATTATAATAATTTAGCATCATTACAATAGTTCGAGCTTTGACACTAACTAAATGAAAACAATGCTTCCTTCCTAAGTGAAATATTATAAAATCTATTAATTTTAATATTATTTTTGTAACTCTTGTATTTTCATTAAAAATTTCCTTTTAATAATCAATCTAAATTATCATAAATATAATTTAATAATTTAATATTATGAAATGAGAAGAATTAAATTTTAAAATTAAGAAAAATTTACAACTTTATTTTAAGGCATGGAGTTGTTATAATAGATATTACAAATTTTGACATTATCTAAATGGGAAAAACTTGTTTTTTACGTGACTCCATGACATGATCATTTTCCATCGTAATAGCTCTGGAATTCCTTCTCGTTTAGGAGGCTATCACCCGTTCTGTATAAATTGATACTCAATTATGAGGATCCTTGAGGAAGTATCTATGTCTTTGCTACCCGATCTTATTCTTAATTTGATCGAACATTACTCTACATAGATCCATGACTTTGTCTTTTAGTGGAGCTATGATTCACATTTCCCCGAATGGAAGATGACCACCTATAAGGGGAGGTTCCTCTAGAGTACCTAGTTCATCATCCATGGGTTGGATTGTATCCTCTCCCTCCAACTCGTCTTCTTCAATCTCCTTAGTCAATGATTCTTCTTCCAGTCTCTACGTTGCTTCCTCTTCTTGGGGTTGCCTTTGCTGTCCTTCTTCTATTATTTTCCTCTCTTCTTCTTCTTCTTGTTTCTTCTAGAGAAAATCATCATGCTTTCTCTTCTACTCTTCTTCTCCTTCTCTCATATCCTTCTCTATTTGAATAGATCTTGTGTTCAAAGGATCAACTTTCCACTTCTTGTTACTCTCGCCTGTCGAGTCATACTTGATCATCTTCTTAGGATATACTTTCCTTGATCGAGAGGTTATATTTTTTTCCTCCTGCACCTGCAAGTCTTGAGCTGGTGCATATTGGGTTGAACTAATCTCCATCCATGGATGTGCATTCATTTTTTCATTCTACGATTTCTTTACCTTCTCATTTTTTTCTATGTACATTGATTAGTACACTGCATTGAAATTGATCTTTTCAGAATGATTCAAGCACAATCTCCTGGGATGGTTTCCATGGAAGTATTTAGTTGCAAAGTGCAGGAGGTCCAACTAATTTTCTACTTCCCACATGACCACCTTATTGGTCAAATATTGCGGCATGAGATGAGGGGATATCTAAAAACCAAAACATCTTATGTATGTACCCTTGGGAGCTACAAACTAGTTAGTGATATCTCAAAGTGACTCCTTCACTTGATTCGTCATGTAAGGAGGATTGATCTTGAATATCATCTTAAATATAACTACAAATAAATTCTCATCCAATTTTTTATATACACCTTTAAATCTTGATCCTGATAACACTCTGTAGTGGAAATAAACAAAGAAATTCTCCTCAAGGGTCCAGTTCCAATTCCATCTAGGGAATGCAATCTATGCATAGATTCCATCTAAGATAAATGTATACATGTATAATTCTGGTGTTTGGTTCACCCTCAAAGATGATTTTTCCTTCCCCACATGATGCTGAAACTTGTATGAAAATATATTTTCCGAATTGAAAACTCTATCGCAGGTTACAACCATGTCGAGCATATATATCCAATTCTCCTAAAAAACATTAGTATTATTGTGGCCATGCAACCGATAAAACATAACTACTGGATACTCATATACATCTCTAATAACCTTAGTCAGATAGACAGTGGGTGGGGGAAGGTGAAACTTGGCAGGCTCTCGAAACCCTGATTTGATAACATCAATTGTGTCGAGGTTGACCCATCTCATGTAAAATTTATCATTTTCATATTTTTTGGGCCTTAGAATATTGTAGTATGTCTGCTTGTCTTCACCATAATAGGTGGGAAGTTGACCTCCATTCTCACTGTGAAGCACAAGGTCAGATTCATCCTATAATCCATTCCATCACTTCCACACATGGCATGACCAGGAATATAAATGAAATCCTTTGCATCCTAGACTTCTTGATATTAATGTATGCATGTAGATCTTATAATTCTCAAAAAAATTGTCACACATGAATGTGTCCTTGATCTTTCTCCATATGACCAACATAATTTTACCAATGCAGCGCTATGTTTGAATATATGGGAATGCTCGGCTTTGTAATTTCAAGTACTTGCATAACTTAGAAAACAAGTACAAATAATTCTGTAGAGGCATGAAGTTAGTCATAATAAATTCTTATAGTAGCGAAAGCATTTAGGCTTTATATAATCAATAAGAGACTATACTTCAATATCACAACTATCTAGCCCAGGTTTGATACAAAATCTAAATCATATCAAAAAATCAAGATGATAGAATATATGTCATATAAAAATATTTAATAACTTTTGGAAACCATGTGATATATTATCACTAGATTGCATATAAACCACCGATTTCATTCAGTCAAGGAAAATCCAACATGAATATGTTTTACTAAGTTTTTTTATAAAACCTATATTTCAATCAGAATAGACCCATCATAAATAAATTCTACTACGATTCAATGTAAATCCTAGATATTCCATCTATAAATTCTTACGAAACATTATATAGATTCAGATGAATACACATATTAGAGAATTTAACCATTACTAAGGCTGAGATGCAAAACACTAGACTTTTCAACACCATCCTAGAACTCCAAACTTTTACTAGAGCTTGAATACCAAACCTTGGAACTTATGAATTTTAGAAATTTCTTAAACACATATATCTAGGAGACTATCATCATGAATAAGCATATCATATGAGTAGACAATATTTAATATATCAGACATGCATTGACCTAGACTAAGATAAGGAATCAGTCAAAGAAATAGATACCTAGGGTCTCATTCCTAGGACTTTGTACATAACAAGCGCTTTGTTGGTAGACCTAACCAAAACCTTAGGTTTAGGTTCATGTCAAAGAAAACCATTATTCTTTCAAGAATTAAAAGGTTTTAGATTTTGAACAACATCATTTCAACCCTAATAAGTTAGAGCTTCCATGATCATATCAAAATACCAAAATGATATTATCAATATCTTAACGAGAATAGCAATTTCTTCACTAATAGCTGTAAGTAGGTCTAGAGTTTAGTACATTATCAACACACCCTTAGGTTAGGGTTTTCTAGGCAACCTCTTCATTTTTAGACAGTTATAAATGTATAAGGTGGATAGATTCAACAGATGATGAATCACCCCAAATAAGAATATTTTAAGGTTCAAAATAGCTAGTCACAAAAAATGCTAGTAGCATAGAAATGATTTTCCAAAGAGAATTAACAAAGATTTATGATTTAAGACATAAATTTGACAGACCTTATTGTGATTCCTTTCTTCATACTCCTTGATCTTTTAACAAGTCATTTCCTAGAAGTGTAAGTCGTGCTATGCAATACATATTATCAGGAAAAATGGTGATACTAAGAGCATAACATAATTTAGATATTTAGATATTTTATACAACCACAAGGGATGGAATTATAAGATATCTAGTATCAATTTAATTTGACAATAATATATTTATTTCATATCTAGATTACTTTGTAAATGTTAGTGGACAAGTATCAGGTGTGTTATCTAAGGGTCACAATTTAAACTAGCTATATGCAAGATTTATTAGATATAATATGAATCTAGAAATATGTGTACCGTTTAGTTACATACCTTTGATTTGAATTGTTGTAATACTTACTTGATTCCCTTAAAATTTTAGATTATTATGTGCATATGGCTTTGTCCTTGGGCACCAAGACTATGATAGAAATTATTGTAGATTCCATTAGGACTAGTCCACTACATTTTTCACTATGATTTGTTGTTGAGATATAGGCAGAGAATCGAGACTATGAAAGAATGAAGCCACCGATATTAGTCCTATGATATTATCCAAGATATACTGTAATCAATGCTATGATACCTCGACACTATCCTTGAACTCTTTATCACTGTAATTATACCCTTAACTTATAGTAAGGTATCATCGTTAACATTTAATATCTTCATTGTTGTGGTGCCGAATATGTGGTGTAGGATAAACTACATCTCTGTAATATGATCCAATCAACCTATTTTCAATGTAATAATTTTTGTGACATATCTAATCGACCTAGTAATATGACGTTGTCATATCACCGAGACTCTATTCCCGAGATTTAATTGGTACACCTGAACTATGTAGCATTCATTTTCATGTTATAATGACTCGCACCAAATTGTGTACCATCTAGGCAATTATTAATAAATATGAGAGAACTATGGTTTATATTCTTGTTACCATGATGTGATAAAGATCCTCGTTATCCTAGTTACTGAACTTGTCTCTAAAAGTATGTCTGAGATTCTGTGACTATTGTTAGTGTGAGATCAAGGTGACTTTTAGGACTGAGGTTAAGTCACTGTGATTCATTAACCAATAAGTGTCCATATATGTCCTTCAATAACCTTTCATTGCCTTTAATCATGACCTTAGCTCTGATACAATGTTATAGAAATTAAGGAGTTGATAATTAATCAATTTATCTTTTCACGGAATCAATTTATGATGTTTATTGTTATTATTATGTGTTATTCTGTTTGATATTTTATTATAATCAAGATTAATTTAAAATAAATATAAGAAGACAAAATATCTAGGCACGCTCCTAGGGAAAAACTTGACTCTTTGGGGAAAACCCAATCAAAATATTTCCTTCAATAGATTGAAGATGAGATGACCATGACCCTAAATAGAGAATCTCTCTGCCAAGTCATCCCTTCACTATGTTAGCACTGAGATCTTCATAACATTGAGATCTCCTTTGCTTGCACCGAAACTTCATCATCTTAACTGGGTTATGTAGCACTGAGTTCATATCATCGAGACATCATGATTAAAATAGCACCGAGATCTATAATATTTTTCATGGCATCCTCACCGCATCTCTATCATTTTAATTTCACCAAGATTGTACCGAGACTATAATCTTGAAGGAGATACGAACTGTGTCACTGTGATCATGAATGAACTGAGACTATCTTCTTGAAGGAGATATGAACTGTTTCATTGTGATCATGACTGCACCAAGACTATATTCTTGAATGATATCTGAACTTTGTTACTGTGATCATGATTTCACTGAGAATAGAGACAAAATTACGTCACTGAGAATACCATCATATCACTGAGCCACTGTAACACTGTAATTTGCACCGAACATGTAATATAGTCCAGAATTGATTTTAGAGATATGCCCAAAATTCTGTGGTAGAAATGTGAAATATGAGTGGGGTATTTATAGTAGTCTTTCCATTGGAAATGAACCAACATGTGAAATTTGAAGAGATGTGTCTCCATATAGACTAACTTGAATAATTGTGTGAGGTCGACTTGTAGGAGAGTTATTTAGGCCAACTTTGTAGAATTTTATTGAATTAGATAGGTTGAATATTTTGATGAAGAGACCAAGGATGATGACCTTGAAGAAAATGACTTGATGGACGAGCCTTTTTACCAAATAATAAACAACCTAATATTACATGATTTAAAATCCCAAATTGGATCAATTTAAATATGTAATGAATAACCTAAAGGTCAACAATGGGGACCTTAATCTAAATATGAACCAAGCATGAAACCCATGATTTAATAAGTCATTTAGAAACAATAATAAATTATTTTGAAAAATATATTAATAATGAAGACTGAACCTAGTTACATTCTTTAACAAGCTCCCCATACTTACCTAGTTAGAGATATAGTCTTCCCCATTCCATTACTAGGCATAACACACATATAACAAGGACTACCATTATCATGTCAATGTAAGTAAGGGTAACATAGTATGGTGAATTAAAAACATTCAGAGTGTTAGTTTTACATCTTTGATATTCCTCCACTTCCAAAAGGCATAGAAAGTACCCTGATGGAGTTGATTCAGGAACAAAAACGTTTCTTTGCTTCCAATGAGCCTGGCAGGAAGAATTTATCTTCTTTCACCCTTTATATATATATATATATATACATATATTTTTATATATAGGACTATGCATAGAAATTATTATTTTCAATAGGCGGAAGAGTGATCTCAACTTATTGAGAGTAGAGGATATTTCTCCTTCAGAGACATGTTTTATACCCTTGGTGCTTTGCTTGCTAAAAAATTTCCCCTTATCTTACCCCACCCAGATAGATAAGCAAGAACATATTATTCATAAACAAGAGTGAGTGCAGGAATTATAATATTAAATAGTTGTAGGCCTCATTGTTTGTTTACAACCTCTTCAATGAAGGATCAAATTTTCCATCATAAAATAATTAAATTGAAATAGATAAACCAAATCAAGGCAAATGGTAACATATAAGCCAAGGTTTTTGTGTTATTACAACTTGCCACCAAAAAAAGATTAGTCACATCTTCTTGAAGCTAAAAACCAACATAATTGAAGAACGAATGAAAGGAAAAGAATTGAAAGGTGAAAGGTGAAAACTCATAACAAGAATGTAGTGAATCTAATGACATGCAAACTATCCTATCCTAACCTAAACCATACAAGGTCAAGTCATGTAAAGTGGAATTTCCAATGCAACCATAGACATTTCTCTCGATATTTGGACCAGAATATGTGATCATGTAGAATTAAAAAAAAAAGTATTACATTGAATAAGAGAAACGATGCAAACATTTACACTGACTAATGGAAACATGGAGTGAAACCACAATGGTGTATTACACTACTTTGATATTTAAAGCAAAATAATCTAAAAAAATAGAAATACCCAGTCTATGACCATACAAGACTTGATGAAGCGCATACAATTGCAGGCCACGAGACATGGTTCTAGACTAAAAAACTATTATAATGAGTTCACAATAGGATCATGGAAACAACCTTTAGGGAAACATAAAAAAGAAAGACTAAACAAATAAAAATCCATGTTGTAAGTGATACAAATAACTTGAAAACAATCCATGTTGTTTCGTGTGTTACATTATTTGATGGATGATGAAAAATATTTGTTAAGATTTTTCCCTATTTCAAAATTACAAATTAGATATTTGCTTGAGATGGGATGTAGTGGTGGAAGTTCAATAGTCAAATTAAATTTCCTCCCCTAGGGGTTGAAAATTTTTACATGAAGAAAATAAGAATCCCTGAGGAGAGAGTCAACATCCAATGTGATGACATGAATGATAAAATTGTGCAAAAGGATCATGAATTGAACAAAAAAAAAACACTACCATGGTGATGGGAACCTAGCAAAACCATAAGCATGAGCTGAAGCTTCCTAACCACTTGACTCATCTTTGAATTCAAGAAAACACAATCAACTTCTTATCAAAAAAAGAATAATGAGATTAAAAATAAGATTGGTTTTCAAGATTACTATTAAAATATTCAATGATAAGCATGTCGTCTTCTTGATCACAAGGAGGTATATCTAAAAGAAAATCTTCGATAATTGCATCAAACTCCATTTGAAATTGTTGCAAATCTAAATATTAATGTAAGAAAAAATATTCATTCATATTAATTGAACAATCATCACCATATAATTTACAGAAAAGGAAATCATGTGGGTCATGATCATCTAAGGGTTCAATTTGATTAACAAGTGAAGGGTCAACTAGTGGAATATAAATATTGGAAGACCATCGGGGGAAATTTGTGAGAGAAAAATAAATTCTTCATCAACGAATTGATATTTTAACTTAAAGATCGATCGAGGTTCAAAACACAAAACATCAAAAGGAGGAAGAAATGGAAAAAAAGGCAGGTCTGGTTCTTCCTGGGGATGCATAAATTATTTTTTTGCAGGAGGACATAGTGAATCATATTCCAAATATTTCCTTTAAATATGAACTAATAAATGAAACTTCTCATCCAATAATTTTCAGTTGACAATCTAATCCAGTAATTCATAAATAATATGAAGGGATTGATCAATGAAATGGTAAAGAGATTCATTAAATTCCATTCTAATATGGAGATTCAACCAAATGATTTCCGCTGAGTTTTTGACTCATGAAATCCAATGGTCTTCTTTCATGCATTAATAAAGTACAAATTCCCACAACTAAAGCATGACATTCAATGACAAAAGGTTTGGTAAAGTGTGGTAGGGCCAATAATTGAGTGGATAAAATGGATTGTTTGAGAGCCAATAAGGCTTGTTCAATGACCTCAGTCAAGAGAAATGAATTTTTCTTGAGAATATTAGTGCAGAGCTAGGAAATGCATCCATAACTGTGGATAAATTTGTGATAATACTCCGTGGGACGCAAGAATCCCCTCAAAATTTTCAAGGTTTTTGGTTCAAGCCAATATTCCATTGAATATTTTTTGCATCAAACCTCACTCCTTCATAGCCCACAAAGTGTCCCAAATACTCTGCTTCTTCCATGTCAAAGGAAAAATTGCATAATTTGACATATATTTTATGGTCTTGGAGTAGTTGCAAAAATTAATCGACATGATGAAGGCGAGTTTTTTTGGTAGGCTAAATTGTGTTATTTTTAACCCCTTTCTTCAAAATTATGACCTAATAACTTTGTGTTAAACTTGGAACCTCCTCATTCCTGCACTATTTCAAGAATTTTGTCCATTCATGCACTAGCTTTGTATTTTCATATTTAAGGCTTGTCATGGACTTAATTAATTATTTTATGGATTTTATACCTTTAATTTATCTTTGGAACTAATATTTTATTTCATAAAGTATTTGGTAAGAAACATATTAATCATTTTGTTAGTATGGTTAAGTGCAAGTAGGTTCCTGCACTCCCGTGAAATCTCACTACCTACGCAGATATCTAGTTCAGAATTGGTCATCTCGGGTTGGGTTCAGAGCAGAGATAAATAAGAAATATGTTAGAGATTAGGACACTGACAAAATGCATAGATTAGCATTTTTTTACAACCGAAAGGCTTATTTTGTAAAGTTGTTGTAACTTTTTAATGGCTGCAGGCCTAAAGGGATGTATATAATGTAGAATTCACATAGAGGTAGCTAGCGATGTTATTGTAATTTTGGTGACTGCAATTTTTTTGGTATCACCCTCGTTCTCAGTGGAATTTGACTTCACTATGTACATTTTCTTATTCTAAATATAATATAAATGGATTGCGCCATGTTGTTTCAATTCTGCGTTTTAAATTTGTGATGATGCATTGCTGAAGGCTCAGTTTCTAGGTTTCTTAAATAGGGAAACGAGCTGGTTGGCTAGGGCCCAACAAACCCAGCTCGTTCTCCCTCTGGTTTTCCCTCTCGTTAAAGGTGTGTTAATTTCGTTTGAATGCAAAGCGTGAATTAAATAGTTATTTCAATTCTTGCACAAGTACATGTTAAATTTCATTTATAGTTATTATGTGACAGATCCATGATTTGCATGCTTAAATAAGTTTTATTTTAACTTGTCTAATATTACCTTTTTGAAGCTTAGTTTATTTCTGCATGGATCATGCAAGCATGTTTTCCTGTGCTAATGCATTTTTAGTTCTGCAATTCAATTCCCTTAGTTCATTCCAGCAAATTCTTCCTGTTTCTTTTCTTTCATAATATCTTGGTGCATTTTTTGAGGTGAGTGCTCATTTCTACAAAAAATTATTTTTAATATTAAGAGTCAAAGCTTAAGAATTAAAGGTGCTTTAATAAATAAGTAATAAACGATGTTGTAACGCAAGGATTTGTACATGCACTTTACACTCTTAAAGAAAGGATCGAACTTCATATCAAATTATTAAGTGAACTTTTTGAATGAAAAAATATTAAAGAGGAAGATTTGATGTATATGAATAAACCATCACATGAATATGCTTGATGTCATAATTAAATGATTCTTTTAATTGCATGAAAGAGTTCCTTGTTTGAGGAAAAGTGTGCATTGAATTTCAAAGTTAATTTTTGTCTTGAGATTAAGTTTAGTTGAAGCATATTTCTTCTTATGGAAGATATTTCAGAGTTGTCTTCACCTTTGCAAATTCTTTTCTTAGTTAAAACACTCTTTATTATTTTCTGAAAGTAATTTGAAAACTTGATGCAAGAATCTATTTATGGTACATGACTTATCCTGATACAGGAACAAAGTGCTCTAGTCCTGAGAATTAGAACCCCTACATGAGGATTAAAATCTTCAATATTAGAACAAAATATACATCCAACATATAAAATTTATTCCAGTACTGGTGCAAGAACATTGCCAAAGTACCATAATGAAAATTTAGTGTAGGAAGGAACATATTTAAAAGAGACAAACATCCTTAACCATCCAACTATCAATTTTTAATAAAAATATACTGAAGATAAACATAAATATTCATTCCATTAATAAGGATTGTTCGCAGAAGTTTGAGAGTTTCTTTTAATTATTTCTTTTCAAAGTACTTTCTTTGATATTCCTTCACTAGAATTTCTTTGGTGTTATTTTCCATGTGATCTTTATTTTCAATTCTGTAAGATTGTAATAAAGGAAGTAGGAATAGAATTAGGAAAATTTCATATTGTTTATGGAATTTTCTATGCTTTGCCTCTATGTTTTTCGAAACCACTGGGTTGACAATTAAGTGTTGAAGGAGTCTGTTGAATTCTTCCTAGAAGGAATAAATCCCCTTGGACCACCTTCCTATTGCGGATTGGATTATATGATTTAAAGAACCACAAGGAGATAACATTAGAGATACAAGAGATGGATCTCTTGCACTTCACTACTAAATACTTCCATGGACATGATCCCAAGAGAGTGTGCAAGAAACATTCCAAAAGGATCAATTTCAATGTTGGGTACTCATCAGTGTCCATAAAAAAAATTATAAGGTAAAGAACTCATAGAATGAAAAAATGAAGGCACATCCATGGATCGAGATTAGTTCAACCCAATATGCACCAACTCAAGACTTGTAGGTGCAGGAGGAAAAATAGATAACCTCTCAAGCAAGGAAAGTAGATCCTAAGAAGATGATCAGGTATGACTTGACAGACGAGAGCAACAAGAAGTGGAAAGTTGATCCTTTGAACACAAGATCTATTCAAACAGAGAAGGATATGAGAGAAGAAGAAGAAGAGGAGAAGAGGAAGCATGATGAGTTTCTATAGAAGAAACAAGAAGAAGAAGAAGAGAGGAAAATAATAGAAGAAGGATAGTAGAGGCAACCCAAGGAAGAGGAAGCAACATAGAGACTAGAAGAAGACACATTGACTCAGGAGTTTGAAGAAGAAGAGTTGGAGGAAGAGGATACAATCCAACCCATGGATGATGAACTAGGCACTCAAAAGGAACCTCCCCTTAAAAGTGGTCATCTTCCATTCAGGGAAATGTGAATCACAGCTCCACTGAAAGATAAAGTCATGGATGTATGTAGAGTAACGTTCGATCAACTTAAGAATAGGATCGAGTAGCAGAGACATAGAGACTTCCTCAATGATCCTCAGAATCGATTCTTAATTTATACAAAGAAGGTGATAACCTCCAAAACCAAAAGGAATCCGACAGCTATTATGGTGGAAAATGATCGTGTCATGGAGTCACGTAAAAAACAAGTTTTTCCCATTTAATTAATGTCAAAATCTACACTATCTATTATAACAACTCCATGTCTTAAAATAAAATTGTAATTTTGTTAATAATTTTAAAATTTAATTCTTCTGATCTCATAATATCAAATTATTATAATATTTTAAATTTTTTTAAATATTTGTTTAAAAGTAATAAAAATAAACACAAAATTATATTTCTGATCATCTAGATTGATTATTAAAAAGAAAATTTTAATGAAAATACACGTGTTAAAGGAAAAAATATTCAAATCAATAGATTTTATAATATTTCACTTAGTGTAACCACCCTCTTAGCAGCTAACGGATGTTTAGTTTTTTTGTTAATTAATTATGAGTTAATTATGATTTTTGTTATTTGGAATTCTGAACCAAGTTATTTTTTTATAAGAAATAAAGGTTACTGAGAATTAGTTTTCTTGAGTAAATTATGGTAAAATTAAAAATAAGACCTGGAGTTAGTTGGAAAAGAAAAGAAACAGTTTCCCCACAGAAACTCAGGAATAAAGAGGAGATTCCAGGAGGGTGTTGGGGTTCTGCAACATTAAGAAAAAAGACTCTGCGTTTCTGGAAGGATTACCAGAACAGAGTGTCAACTGGGTCGGAGACTGGACCGGATTGTCCCGAGTCTCCCCAGAATTTCTGTTCCACTGGAGTTGGAGGGCGGGACCGGACTGTCTGATATACCTCCTCCAGAATTATCTCAGAGGATAAAAACCCAGGCAATAAGCTCGGGGGAGGAATGTGGTGAATACGAACACCCAGTTCGTGGTTGGGACGAAACGAGCACCTACAGATGCTTGAACACAGATAAGTCTACACACAGTGAATAGTTAACTGTAAATTGCTAGACTGTAAAGTTATTTCTGTACATTCTGCGCATTTATTTATTTCCATCTACTGATGCATTGAACACAAAGATAGCTTACTACACAGTAACTCATTTAATAATAAATGCTTGACTGTAATGTTATTTCTTGCATATTACTGATGTAAGAGATTTATGAAATTACAGTAGATAGAAGAGTAGTTCTGTAATTAGTGGAATGGTGATAGAACCAAAGATTGCAAAATACGGTAAAAACGCATAAATACAGGGCACCGAGAACATATAGCAACAGTAAACCCATAACTTTGTTCAAAACCACGGAAGAAGGATCATTCCGATTTAAAGTCTAGTTACCAAAACATACAACTAAAACAAGGCGTTAACATGTGAAGTGACTCTGCTGAGCATGTCGCCTTACGCTAAGATTAGCACTCGGACAGAAGTGGTGGTCCGGTCACCCCAAATATATAACCAGAAGCAGGCATTAAATCTAGCTAGTATAGCGCAGCATAAGTTAGGAGCGGAATTTAAACGAAAATATAGAGCAGAATATACCATAATGGACCCAATGGATTATGGTCAAACAGACAAAGTTTCTACCAAGCCATTATATGATATTAAATTAATCACATAATTTGTAGGTAATGTTAAAATGTGATGTCCACAAAGGTCAGCAAGCAAGAGAAAATTAGAACACAAGCCAGCTGCTAATAGTCCATAAAAGGTAGGTAGCCATCTAAAATTGAGATATTAGAAAAGTTTGCTTAATATCATTCAACCAATTGGAACAAAACTTGTTGTGATCACTGACATTCTTCATTTCATGTAATTATAGGCATTGTTATGTTGGAGACTAAATCAATGGCTGACAAGCAGCCTCAATAGGTCTCAGCAATTTAGCTGATAATTATTTAGTGATCAACATTGGAGCACAGGAACTGCTGAAACTAGGGCAGTGCTGAAATAAGTGCTGCTCATTCTGGTGAATTTTTATCAGATAAACCTCCTAAGTGCAGAAACAAACACAAAACATTTTTGAGGTTTATTTGCAGAAATGAAATTTTTATATGAATAAGTTAAAACCTTTGTAGTAAGACGGAGGAAGAATGAAATATTTTTTTTCCAGATCCAGGTGCCGTGCTAAAGGAGTTACCTGCCATTGCAACAGAAAGGTTATTAGAGGAAAAGTAATAAACAAATACAATCCTATCGTGCAACAAACAATAGTAGAAGCAACGAAAACAATTACGGTAACCCTTACACAGTACCTGAAGCAAATTCTCTTGGGCAAATTGAGACAGCAAACTGAAGGTCGAAGCTCGCGATTTCCGTAAGGCGATTGAAGAGCGAAAACGGCTACCATCTCCGAGGCAAGCTCATGGTACATTAGATAAAACCCTGTAGTGATTGTCAGGGAAAGAAGCCTTCAGCGCCGTTGGAAAATAGACCGATGCAACACAGTGTATAAGCCGGAGGCAGATAAACCCTAATAGTCACCATAGCGGAGCAAAGAAATTACCTTCAGGCACCGGGCAAAGGGCCACGAGCTCGGCCAAACCCCAGACCGGCCGGAGCTGTTCCAGAATCCTCCGCCAAGCAAAAATCAGAAAAAACAGCAAGAGAAATTGAACCGGGAAGTCAAGTCATTGCGGAAGGCATTACTCCACCTCGGAGATAGTGCACCGTTGGATGGAGGCCAGATCTACGGCGTGGAGACTGCCGGGTGGAGAGACTTACAAGTGGACCCCCGCAAATAAACCATCACCATAAATTATCCATAATAGCAAGAGAAAACTCATGTTCCCAAAACTCGAGATCAACATATCACATTTAATAAGGATGCAGTGGTAACCAACCACGTAGGCTCTGTTACACGGTGCACACCGTAAACATTTGAGGTCTAACCTCATGAAAAGAGCCAGGTCAGAGTTCACACCAGAAACACAATTAATTGCAATGAACGTTGTACAGTGTGTCATAAATAAGAGATCCGGAAAGTAAAATTCGCAGAACTTAAATGACATATGCTTTATGGTAAATATTGCCAAGTGGTGCAATTAATAATAATGTAACAAACTACAAGTTTAAGCCCGGTTAATTACTATTGACCAAAGATTATGTTTTTTTTTTTATGGTATGGTAAATTTTTTTTTTTTATTTGTGTAATATGAATGTTACAAGTGGTATCAGAGCGTGTTACAACGCTGGGCCCTAAATTGGGTCGACTAACGCTATAAAACATATGATTTCACACAGACAGAAAGAGAGAGAGAGAGAGAGAGACAGTCAGCCAGATCAATAATGGAACGACAATCAAGGCGGACACCGTCGCAACAGCAACAGCGAAATGCCGGAGAAATTCAAACTCCACCAGAAGGTAACCCCGAAATGTGGGTTCAACTGGGAATAGAGCAGCATCAGCGGTCCAACAGATTGATTGAGGAACAGCAACACCAGACTCGCATTTTGTTGCACACAGTACAGCAGCTACAGGAAGAGATGGAACGAGTACGCCAGGACAATGCTAGGATGATGCAGGAACAGGAGAGGATATTAAAGAGCCTCTCCGAAAAACAAAATCAAAGGGTTGAAAAGCCCAGTACTGATAAAGAACCTCAGGAAGGAGACGAACAGCACTCAGGGGAGCAAGGTACTGGCCGAAGAGAAAGAAGTGTGTCTCAGCGAAGTTTTCCACACAGAAATTATAATGAAGCTGAATCTGAAAACGAAAACGAACGGAAAGCGAATAAAAAACAGAAGGTAGAGCTGCACGGAGAATTCCGGAAGATAAAGCCACCTACGTTTGATGGCGAAAAGGAGGAAGTGGCAGAGGCATGGCTGATTAATATGAACAAATACTTCCAGGTGTACGAGTATGACAGCGGTCTCAAAGCACGACTAGCCATTTACCAGCTGAAAGATAAGGCCACCCTATGGTGGGAGGAAGTGAAGAATGTGCGGGGAATTGAGGACCAAGATGTAACATGGGATAAGTTCCAACGGTACTTCAAATATAAGTACTTGACTGAGCGATTTTATGATGAAAAGGCTCGGGAATTTCATGATTTAAGGCTGGGACAGCTGACCATGGACGAGTTTATCGCTAATTTTACGTCCTTACTGCGCTATGTACCGTATTTAAGAGAAGAGAAGGCTAAAGTTCAGAGGTTTCTGAGCAGTCTGCCCGCCCATATGAAGGAGCGGATCGAGTTCGTAAATCCCAAGACGATGGATGAGGCCATCAGAACAGCAAGGTTGTGTTATCAGCAATCGAAGAGCAAAGTGGACCAAGGTAAAGGGTGGCAGTCAAAGAAAGAAAACAGAAGTGGTGCTGGCTTCAAAAGAAGTAAAACCAGTAACTTCCGTAGCTCAGCTAGAAGTTCAATTAATAAGCAGTTTGGAAGGAACCATCAGAGGATTCGATGGCCAGGGGAAGACAAGACAATGGAAGCATCCAGCAAACCTGAACAGCCACAAAACCAGAGGCCACCTCTGCAGTGTTGGGGTTGTGGGGCTGCACACTACTACCGAGATTGCCCACAGCGGGGAAAAACTGAAGCAGTGCACAACTTGCAGGAGGCTTCTACTGTGGGAGATGTTGCTAGAAACATACCCAGAATTAATGCAGCATTGGAGGACCGGCAAGCCGATTTTCAGCCTACCATGATTGAACTGGAAGGTAAATTGTTATCCCAAACTATTTCTGTTTTGGTAGATCCGGGAGCCAGTTTAAGTTACATAAGTCCTAACTTAGTGGAAAAATGCAAATTACCAAGTCAAAAGTTTAAAAAGTCATGGTTGGTCCAGTTAGCTACAGGGGCTAAACGAAAAGTTGTTGCCAAAGTACCAGACTGTGCACTACAAATCGGAGGACAGCAGCTAATAGTGGATCTGAATATTCTGCCTTTGGGATCCTATGATGTACTGTTGGGTATGGATTGGCTGGAGAAACACTGGACTCTTATAGATTGTAAGGAGAAGATTGTTTACTATAGAGACCAGAATGGTAATCGTCAGGAAATACAGGGCATAAAGAAACCTGTACAGCTGCGACCAATTACCGCTTCCCAAATGGCAAAGTGTATGAGGAAAGGGTGCCAGTTGTATGCCATACAAGTAGGAGTATTTGAGTCCAAGGATAAAGCAGCTGTGCTAGAAAACATACCTATGGTACAACAGTTCAAAGATGTATTTCCTGAAGAAATACCAGGATTACCACCAAAAACGGATGTTGATTTCACAATAGAACTGTTGCCAGGAGCTTCGCCAGTTTCGCGGACTCCCTACCGTATGAGTGTGCCAGAATTGACTGAGTTAAAAATGCAGCTTCAGGAATTGATAGATAAGGGTTATATACGACCCAGTGTGTCGCCTTGGGGAGCGCCTGTACTGTTCGTTAAGAAGAAGGATGGAACCATGCGTATGTGCATGGACTACAGACAGTTAAACAAACTGACCATTAAGAACAGGTACCCCCTTCCCCGTATTGATGACCTGTTTGATCAGGTGAAGGGAGCTACTGTGTTCTCAAAAATTGATTTACGGTCTGGTTATCATCAGATCAGAATTAAGGATGAAGATATACACAAAACTGCTTTCCGCACAAGGTATGGCCACTATGAATTCGTGGTATTACCTTTTGGTCTAACTAATGCACCAGCCACTTTCATGAGACTGATGCATAGTGTTTTCCATCCCTACCTGGACAATTTTGTGTTAATCTTCATTGATGACATACTGATTTATTCAAAGAGTGCAGAGGAACACAGAGAGCATTTGCGAACAATATTGGAACTGTTAAGAAAGCATCAGCTGTATGCAAAATTCAGTAAATGCGACTTCTTCAAAGAAGAGATACAGTATCTGGGACATGTAATATCTAAAGAGGGTATAGCGGTAGACCCGGAGAAAATTAAAACCATCATGGAATGGAAGGTGCCACAGAATGTGGCAGATATACGATCTTTTATGGGTCTCGCTGGTTACTACAGGCGATTTATAAAAGGATTTTCGAAGATAGCTTTTCCCATTACTTCTCTACAAAGAAAAGGGAAGACCTTTAAATGGACCAAAGAGTGCCAAGAGAGTTTTGAACGATTGAAACAATTGTTGACTTCAGCACCTGTGTTAAGCGTAGCAGACCCGGATAAAGAGTTCGAGGTCTGTACAGATGCGTGCAAGGAAGGAGTTGGGGCGGTATTATCACAAGAAGGAAAGGTGATCGCTTACGAATCCCGCAAGCTAAAAGACCATGAGCAGCGATATTCAGCCTACGATCTGGAGCTGACGGCAGTAGTGCACGCTCTCCGGGTATGGATACATTACCTACTGGGAAAGAGATTTGTTTTAAAAAATGATCACAGTAGTTTAACCAATTATTTTAAGCAAGCTGATTTAAACTCACGACAAGCAAGATGGAATGCTTTCCTGAGTGAGTTTGATATAGATTTGCAGCAAGTAAAGGGTAAAGAGAACAGGGTAGCAGATGCATTGAGCAGAAAACTACACGGAATTTATGAGTTATATATTAATCAAATTGAGACCAGATTTTTGGATCAAATCAGAAGGGAAGCAGAAAAGGATCCTGAATATAAATACCTGTGGCAGCAAACACAAGCACTTGAAGGCCAGGGTGGACATGGAGAATACGAGATCAACCAGGACGGGTTGCTGGTTTACAAGAAGAGAATAGTTATTCCAAACCGAATGGAGTTAAAAGCCATGATATTAGATGAATATCATAAAAGCAATTACGCGGGGCACCCAGGGTACCAAAAGATGCTGACCGCTATAAGGAAGGAATACTGCTGGCAAGGTATGAGGAAGGAAATAGCAAGTTATCTAACTAAATGTTTAGAGTGTCAGTAAGTGAAGGTAGAACATCGACACCCAGCAGGCTTAATGCAGCCTATACCCATTCCTGAATGGAAATGGGAGGTGATCTCATTGGATTTTATTACTGGGTTACCCAAATCAAAGCGGGGTAATGATTCCATAATGGTAGTTGTGGACAGACTAAGTAAGTCTGCACATTTCATACCCGTCCAATCCACTTATAAGACCGTTCAGATAGCGGATTTATTCATGCGGGAAATCTTCAGACTGCATCGCATTCCTAAAACTGTTATCTCAGACAGAGATGTGAAATTCACATCAGCTTTCTGGAAAACACTGTTTACAGGATTAGGAACGCAGGTACATTTTAGTACTGCATACCATCCGCAAACAGATGGTCAGACCGAACGAGTGAATCAAGTGTTGGAAGACATGCTGAGGATGTATGTTATGCAGCAACCAGTGAAATGGGATGAGTACATACACCTGATAGAGTTTGCCTACAATAATGGGTATCAGGAGTCATTAAAAATGAGTCCATTTGAGGCGCTTTATGGGCGACAATGCAGAACCCCCATTAATTGGAGCAGCCCTGAGAATAGACTCATGCTAGGACCAGACATGCTAGCAGAAATGGAAGCAGAAGTGAAGAAAATTCGACAGAATTTGAAGGTAGCACAGGACAGACAGAAGGTGTACGCGGACAAAAGGAGGTCATATCGTGAGTATGAGGTTGGCGATCATGTGTATGTCAGGATTAAGCCAAAGAAGAGTACACTGAGATGGGCCTCTTGTGCAAAGCTAGCACCCCGGTTTTGTGGTCCTTTCCAGATACTGGAAAGAATAGGACCAGTGGCATATCGCTTAGCTCTTCCCAGTCATATTCGAGTTCATAACGTCTTCCATGTGTCGTTATTGAAACGATATGTTCATGACCCCAAACACATAATTCATTGGCAGAACATTCAGGTAATGGATAAGCCTAACTATAAATAATAATGCAAAAACAAAGGACATGTCTATTGACTTAAGTTTACTGTGTGCAGGTAGAACCAGACGGGGAGTTTCTGGTCGAGCCCCACAGTATCATAGACCGGAGGGAAATCATGCTCCGGAAACGAGCCATCGCCCAGGTTAAAGTGCAATGGGCTTGCTGGACCCAGAAACATGACGGAGAATAAAGAATTTTTATTGAGGAAGCTTATCTGAAATTTTTCTGAATTATGATGAACATGAATGAACATATCTTGAAGAGGATCAGTGCAACACCTCTTGGCAGGCTAAACATATTTGCTCTAACGGATGTTAGTTTTTGTTAATTAATTATGGGTTAATTATGATTTTTGTTATTTGGAATTCTGAACGAAGCTATTTTTTTATAAGAAATAAAGGTTACTGAGAATTAGTTTTCTGGAGTAAATTATGGTAAAAGTAAAAATAAGACCTGGAGTTAGTTGGAACAGAAAAGAAACAGTTTCCCCACAGAAACTCAGGAATAAAGAGGGGATTCCAGGAGGGTGTTGGGGTTCTGCAACATTAAGAAAAAGGACTCTGCGTTTCTGGAAGGATTACCAGAACAGAGTGTCAACTGGGTCGGAGACTGGACCGGATTGTCCCGAGTCTCCCAAGAATTTCTGTTCCACTGGAGTTGGAGGACGGGACCGGACTGTCCGATATACCTCCTCCAGAATTATCTCAGAGGATAAAAACCCAGGCAATAAGCTCGGGGGAGGACTGTGGTGAATACGAACACCCAGTTCTTGGTTGGGAGGAAACGAGCACCTACAGATGCTTGAACACAGATAAGTCTACACACAGTGAATAGTTAACTGTAAATTGCTAGACTGTAAAGTTATTTCTGTACATTTTGCGCATTTATTTATTTCCATCTACTGATGCATTGAACACAAAGATAGCTTACTACACAGTAACTCATTTAATAATAAATGCTTGACTGTAATGTTATTTCTTGCATATTACTTATGTAAGAGATTTATGAAATTACAGTAGATAGAAGAGTAGTTCTGTAATTAGTGGAATGGTGATAGAACCAAAGATTGCAAAATACGGTAAAAAAACGCATAAATACAGGGCACCGAGAACATATAGCAACAGTAAACCCATAACTTCGTTCAAAACCACGGAAGAAGGATCATTCCGATTTAAAGTCTAGTTACCAAAACATACAACTAAAACAAGGCGTTAACCCGTAAGGCAGAGAGACAGCTCTCCGCCCAGGGCATGTCGCCCTACGCTAAGAATTAGCACTCGGACAGAAGTGGTGGTCCGGTCACCCAAATATGAACCAGAAGCAGACATTAAAACTATCAAGTATAGTGTAGTACAAAGTTAGGAGTGGAATTTAAACGAAAATACAGAGCAGGGTATACCATAATGGACCCAACGGATTATGGTCAATCAGACAAAATTTCTACCAAACCGACTGCAAGTAATTAGAGTAATCACACATAGTTTAAGCAGGTAATCGCCAGAGTTATCCATAGAAGAGTACATGTAAACAGAGAAATTCGAGCACCAAGAAATACATCTTTAATAGTCCTTAAAAGAGATGGAGTAAAACCATCTAGCCACACGCAGATATTATAAAAGGTTTGCTTAAATATCCATTAACCAAATTCAGTTCGGAAACAGTAGAAAGCAGATAAACGACATTATTCATTTCTAAAACTGTAATTCCTTGGACGAGAACTGTTGTAACAGCCAGGCCAAAATCAATAGTGACAAACGGCCTCAATAAGGTCTCAATAGGAATTTTAACTGATAATTAACTGAACAGTCTCAACATTGGAGCCTGGAACTCGCTCAGAAACCCTAGGGACGATTGCCAAGAACACAGTAACAACAAAACCCTGAACGTTTACATATCTACAAGATAAACCCTCCCTACAGGTGCAAAGACAAAACCCTCGAAGCATTTTTTGAAGGTTTGAACTGCTGACTTGAGGGGTACCTGTAAACAGGAGCGCCGAGTTAAAACCTTTGTAGTAAGACGGAGGAAGAATGAAATATTTTTTTTCCAGATCCAGGTGCGGTGCTAAAGGAGTTACCTGCCATTGCAACAGAAAGGTTATTAGAGGAAAAGTAATAAACAAATACAATCCTATCGTGCAACAAACAATAGTAGAAGCAACGAAAACAATTACGGTAACCCTTACACAGTACCTGAAGCGAATTCTCTTGGGAAAATTGAGACAGCAAACTGAAGGTCGAAGCTCGCGATTTCCGTAAGGCGACTGAAGAGCGAAAACGGCTACCATCTCCGAGGCGAGCTCATGGTACATTAGATAAAACCCTGTAGTGATTGTCAGGGAAAGAAGCCTTCAGCGCCGTTGGAAAATAGACCGATGCAACACAGTGTATAAGCCGGAGGCAGATAAACCCTAATAGTCACCATAGCGGAGCAAAGAAATTACCTTCAGGCACCGGGCAAAGGGCCACGAGATCGGCCAAACCCCAGACCGGCCGGAGCTGTTCCAGAATCCTCCGCCAAGCAAAAATCAGAAAAACAGCAAGAGAAATTGAACCGGGAAGTCAAGTCATTGCGGAAGGCATTACTCCACCTCGGAGACAGTGCACCGTTGGATGGAGGCCAGATCTACGGCGTGGAGACTGCCGGGTGGAGAGACTTACAACTGGACCTCCGCAAATAAACCATCACCATAAATTATCCATAATAGCAAGAGAAAATCCATGTTCCCAAAACTCGAGATCAACATATCACATTTAATAAGGATGCAGTGGTAACCAAACACGTAGGCTCTGTTACACGGTGCACACCGTAAACATTTGAGGTCTAACCTCATGAAAAGAGCCAGGTCAGAGTTCACACCAGAAACACAATTAATTTCAATGAACGCTGTACAGTGTGTCATAAATAAGAGATCCGGAAAGTAAAATTCGTAGAACTTAAATGACATATGCTTTATGGTAAATATTGCCAAATGGTGCAATTAATAATAATGTAACAAACTACAAGTTTAAGCCCAGTTAATTACTATTGACCAAAGATTATGTTTTTTTTTTTATGGTATGGTAAATTTTTTTTTTTTATTTGTGTAATATGAATGTTACACTTAGGAAGGAAATCTTTTTTAATTTAGTTAGTATCAAAGCTCAAATTGTTGTAATGATGCTAAATTATTATAATATTTTAATATTAGTAGAAATTCTTTCGGTAAAAATCACATGTAAAAGAACGTGGTCGACGCGTTTCAAACCAACCAGTGTGGTTCATCATCAGGACTATGAGAGATCAGATTTTAATATTGTTAAATATATATTTAAAAATAATAAAAATAATATAGTTTTTAGAGGTAGGAGACAAAGTCAAAACAATGATTAAATTGAGTTAGCTTATTGATTTGAATTTGGATTAAGTTATTTAATATGATTATTAGCTATTAGAAAGATGGTTGTCAAAGTTAAAGAAATGAATAATTTAAGTTAAAATTCAAAATGAATATTAAATTATTAATTTGAATTTAAATTCAAAGTCAAAATTAAAACTAAAATTAGGATTAAATTATTTTGTATAATGGTTTCTTGGTTGTCAAAGTTAAAGAAATGAATAATTTAAATTAAAAATCAAAATGAATATTAAATTATTATTTTGAATTTAAATTCAAATTCAAAATTAAAATTAGAATTAGAATTAAATTATTTTCTATAATGATTTCTTGGTTGTCAAAGTTAAATAAATAAATAATTTCAATTAAAAATCAAAATGAATATTAAATTATTAATTTGAATTTAAATTCAAATTCAAAATTGAAATTAGAATTAGAATTAAATTCTTTGCTATAATGGTTTTTTGGTTGTTAAAGTTAAAGAAATGAATAATTTAAATTAAAAATCAAAATGAATATTAAATTATTATTTTGAGATAAATTAGAATTAGAATTAGTTTATTTGCTATAATGGTTTCTTGGTTGTCAAAGTTAAAGAAATGAATAATTTAAATTAAAAATCAAAATAAATATTAAATAATAATTTAAATTTAAATTCAAATTCCAAATTAAACTAGAATTAGTTTTTTTTTTTTTTTTTTCTATAATGATTTCTTGGTTGTCAAAGTTGAAAAAAAAAATTAAGTTAAAAATAAAAATGAATATTAGATTATTAATTTGAATTTAAATTCAAATTTAAAATTAGAATTAGAATTAGAATTAAATTATTTTCTATAATGGTTTCTGGTTTGTAAAAGTTAAAGAAATTAATAATTTAAATTAAAAATCAAAATGAATATTAAATTATTAATTTCAATTGAAATTCAAATTCAAAATTAGAATTATAATTAGAATTAGAATTAAATTATTTGCTATAATGGTTTCTTGGTTGTCAAAGTCAAAGAAATAAATAATTTAAATTAAAAATCAAAATGAATATGAAATTATTAATTTGAATTTAAATTCAAATTCAAAATTAGAATTAGAATTAGAATTAAATTATTTGCTATAATGGTTTTTTAGGTTGTGAAATTTAAAAAAAAGAATAATTTAAATTAAAAATCAAAATGAATATTAAATTATTAATTTGAATTTAAATTCAAATTCAAAATTAAAATTAGAATTAGAATTAAAGCATTTGCTATAATGGTTTTTTGGTTGTAAAAGTGAAAGAAATGAATAATTTGAACTTAAAATCAAAATGAATAGTACATTATTAATTTGAATTTAAATTCAAATTCAAAATTGAAATTAGAATTAAATTATTTACTATAATGGTTTTTTGGTTGTCAAAGTTAAAGAAATGAATAATTTAAATTTAAAATCAAAATGAATATTAAATTATTAATTTGAATTTAAATTCAAATAAAAAATTAAAATTAGAATTAGAATTAAATTATTTGCTATAACGGTTTTTTAGTGTGAAAATATACACACTAATAATATTTTTTTTTCTTTCATCAAGTTTCTTAATTTGATAATTTTAATACCTATTAACATATATCAATAATCTAAAGTAATATCTATCTGATTTATATCATTGTAGTTGTAAATTTATATAAAAAAAAATACCATATAAATAAAAAACCATATACCGTTAATCAAATTAGATCGGCCCATTCTATCACTCACCAAAATGTATACGGAAAACACATTCACCACAATCAGAATCTGTTTTCTAGATTTTCACTGAACAAATACAATGGAGTGCAAAATGCAAACCAAAATATGCTTTCTGTGATTTCCTTAGCCGATAAAATGAAGAAGTGAAAATACAATAATATAAAAGTTTCTCCCTCAGTCACTATGCCCTTATCCACCTTATTTCCATTCCTTACACAAGAAAGCCAGGTCACTAGCTTCATCGACATAATGCCCTTTTATTCATCTAGGAATCAACCAGATGACAATGACGATGTTGTTGAAATGTTACTTTCAACTGCTCTGTACAGTGGCTGCCTTCTAATTCTATTTGGAAGGATCTTGACGTTGGGCCGCTTTCTAAAAATGGTGAATAGTCAATTTCGTTTTGTGTTTCAGCACCTGTCCATTTTATTTTGAAAACAAAGCATTGTATTTGAAAGAAATAGAGCATTGTTTTTTATACACAGGAAACAAAGCTTTCGTCCTTTTTATTGAAGAATAGACATATTTTTTTTTAGGCGTTGGAGTCTATTTTGGTTGAAGACTAGTGGTCCCCACATTTCTTTTTAATCGCAATCGCAAAAGTATTTTTGAGTTAGTGTCTTGTTGATGTTGGAGGTTGCGATGCTATCGAAATAGCAATCGCAACTTATATGTTACCACCGCAATATCTTTATGCACCGTTTATTAATGTGATGCAATTGGCCAATCACAATTGCAAATATAACAATCATCCTCTGCTTTAAAGACAATGTCTGGGGGTGGTGTGGTCCCACAGACCACATGGCATTATTATATTGAATCATGAGTTTTGAATCACAAGCGTTTTTTAACAGGGCCCAATTGCAATATGAATTTCTGGACCCGATCTTTTATAAGGAGAATTTTATATTTGATCGTCCAAAAGGCTCGTGCACCAGAACCAAATGGCAGACCCGATGAGTGTTTATGCAATGGAGTTTATAACTCATCGCCCATCTGTTTACAATCACAATCGGATGATTCAAAGTGTCCCATTTGTTTTGTTAAGAACCGGACCCGATAAGCTCCAGTTCAATTCGGTTCAAAGTTTTTGAAGTCCGGCGGATAAAAGATTTGTTAAAGTTTTGTTAAGTTTTTTGTTTATTATTGCGCGATAAAGATTTCTTAACCTTTGGAGTTATGTAACTTTTTAAATATCCGCGCTTTGTAATGGTTGGCCCGAAAGGGTGTTATATAGTTTAGTTTTGTTTTATAGTGATGTGGAATATAAAAGGAAAATCCCGAGAGGCATGTAATAGATAATTTTTTTTGTAAAAGCACAGCAGTGCAGAAAAGTTTTTACACAGCAGTGTTGTGTTTTGTTTTAGAATAGAGACAGAGAGTTAGTTTTTTTTTTTGTGCACTACGTCTAGTAGTAGTCACTATTTGGTAAATCACTCTGTGAGAGGAAGACTTTTGTAATAGTTTTTAAGCTAATGAATAGAAATTTTTTAATAGTGTGAAACTTTGTCCCCGTGAGAAATTTTTTTAATTTCTCTGTGTTAAAGAGGAGAGCATCATTCTCTCTATTGTTTGTTCTGGAATTCTCAGAAATTCCAACATGGTATTAGAGCTAGTCCAGGCTCTTTGAAAGTGTCAAAGAAGCTGAAGGAAGGATTTCTCATTGTAGCAACTTCTCCAGCAGAGTGAAGACTCAGACAAAAGAATCCAAGGTATTTTTGAAGATAGTTTTAGTTGTGTTACTGTTTGCAAAACAGTTAGTTTATTTTAAATACATAGTCAAGTGTTTTTGAAGCATAGTTAGGGTGCAAGAATGGCTGGAGCCAGCACTAGCATGGGTATTGGTAATACTCAGCTCCCACAATTTAATGGGAAAAGCTATGACTATTGGGCAATAACTATGAGAGCCCTGTTTGCTTCCCAAGACTTATGGGAACTTGTTGAGGATGGCTTTGAAGAGCCAGTAGATGAAGATGAGTTTGATGATTTAACTCAGGTAGAGAAGGAACTGTTGAAGAGAAATAAGAAGAAGGACTCTAGAGCCCTCTACTTTTTGTATCAAGCAGTGCATGAGAGTGTGTTTCCAAGGATAGCAACAGCCAAGAGATCCAAAGAAGCATGGAAAACTCTCAAGATACCCTATCAAGCCATGGAGAAAGTGAACACAATAAAACTACAATTTCTGAGGAGAGATTTTGAGACTCTCTGCATGAAGGAGTCATATAATATTGACTCATTCTTCACACGTGATTGGAATGGTCACACAAATAAGGTCTCATGGAGAGACTCTTGAATAAAGGAGGATTGTGGAGAAACTATTAAGGAGCCTACCCTAAAGGTTTGATGTAGTTTTCACCACCATAAAAGAAACTAACGATCTCACAAACTTTTTAGCTGATGGACTACATGCATCACTAATGAAACATGAGCAGAGATTGGGGAGAAATGAAAACTCATCTCTGGAGCATGCCTTTAAGACCCAGATGTCCTTTGGAAGAGGAAGAGGGCAAGGCAGAGTAAACAAGAGAGGAAGAGGCAGAAGCCAAAACAAAGGTGGAAGAAACAGTCTAGCAAATGGTCAAGCAAGGGGCAGCAATCCAAATCATAACCAAGATCAAGGCAACAGCCAACAAAGTGGACAACATCATGCTCAAGGACAAAGGTATGATAAATCCAATGTCCAATGTCACTATTGTAAAAAATATGGGCATTATGCAAATGAATGTAGGAAGAAGCAACATGATATGAGTAATAGAACTAGTGCAAATTTCACTAGAGAAAATATCAGCCAAGATAAATTGTTTTTAGCTTGTAATATGGCTAAGGAAAAAAGTGAATATTTATGGTTTCTAGACTCTGGTTGCAGTAACCATATGACAGGAAACATAGCTATGTTTTCTATGTTAGATGAGAGTGTGAAGTCACAAGTCACACTAGGGACTGATAGTAAATTTTCTATTATGGGAAAAGGAGAAGTAAATGTTTTAACAAGGAAAGGTGAAAAGAAATCCATAACAGATGTTTATTATGTTCCTGGAATGAAATGTAACCTCTTAAGTATTGGACAACTTGTTCAAAATGGGTACAATGTTTTCTTTGAGGATGATGTATGCACCATCATGGATAAACCACTGAGCAAACAATGTATTGATGAAGTGAAGATGACAAGGAACAGGATGTCCCCTCTCAAGATGAGGGAAGATTTGAAGAATGGTGAAGAAATGGCAGCAGTGACACAAGAGGCTTTCCAAAGTGAGCCAAAAGATGACAATTAGTTGTGGCACTTGAGATTTGGACATATCAACTTTGGAGGTCTTAACTTGTTGAACAGAAAAGGAATGGTAAGAGGTTTACCATTGATTGAGAAACCGGAAAGCCTTTCTGAAGGTTGTATCTTGGGGAAACAACACAGAGAAAGTTTTCCATCCAGGAAAAGCATAAGGGAAAAAACACCCTTAGAGATTGTCCACTAAGATTTATGTGGACCAATGAAAAATCCATCTTTTGCTGGCAACCACTATATGTTAACATTTATTGATGATTTTACTAGAAAAACTTGGGTTTACTTTTTGAAAAACAAAAGTGAAGTGTTTAAAAGATTCTGCAATTTCAAAGCACTTGTTGAGAACCAAAGTGGGCTACATATCAAAGTCCTAAGAACTGATAGAGGAGGTGAGTATATCTCCAAAGAATTTCTGTATTTTTGTAGATAAAATGGAATTCATAAGCAATTTTCAACGAGGTACACTCTACAACAAAATGGAGTTGTTGAAAGGAAGAATAGAACCATCATGGATATGGTAAGGAGTATGATAAAGGAAAAGCATTTGCCTATTGATTATTGGGTTGAAGCTATACATTGTGTAACATACATTTTGAATAGGTGGCCAACAAAAGCAGTCATGAACAAAGTTCCTGAAGAGGCATGGAGTGGCACAAAGCAAGGTGTCACACACATGAAATTTTTTGGTTGTGTGGCTTGTGCACACATACCAGATCAGCTAAGGAAGATGTTGGATAGCGAGGGGGAGAAACGTATTTTCATTGGATACGGTGAAGAATCCAAAGCTTACAGGTTGTACAAACCATCCACCAAGAAGTTTATTTTGAGCAGAGATGTTCAGTTTATTGAGGAGGAAGCTTGGGATGGAAGCATTGAGAAAACAGTGAATGTTAAACATTATTTATCTCATGATGAAAATGATGATGATTTGGTTGAAATACATCCCCAAACAGCTGCACCAACACAAGGGCAGCAAAGCAAACCCTTGAGGAGAAATGAAAGTGCTTCTCCAAGCAAACCACAAGGAGGAGATTTGAGTGCTACTTCAAGCACTCATACACCAAATGAAAGAGGTAAGAAGTTCTGAAATTTAAATGAAATATATGAACAAGAGGCAGCAAATGAAGTTATGAACTCTTTATTTGCTTTATATTGTCATGTTGATGACCCTATTCATTTTGAGGAGGCTATTAAAGATAGGAAATGGATAGAGGCTATGGATGAGCAGATTAATACCATAGAGAGAAAAAAGACATGGGATTTAGTTAAACTCCCAAAAGGTAAGGAAGTTATTGGAGTTAAATGGGTCTACAAGACCAAGAGTAATGCTGAAGGAAAAATAGAGAGACACAAGGCCAGACTTGTTGTCAAGGGGTATAAGCAGCAGCATGGGAGAGACTATGAGGAAAATTTCGCACCAGTTGCTAGAATGGAAACCATGAAAGCAGTGTTGTCCATAGTAGCACAAAACAAGTGGAAATTTTACCAAATGGACGTGAAGTTAGCATTCCTAAATGTAGTGTTAATGGAAGAGGTTTACATTGAACAACCTCTAGGCAATGAAAAGAGAGGCCAAGAGCACAAAGTATGCAGATTGAAGAAAGCTCTTTATGGACTAAAGCAAGCGCCAAGAGCATGGTACAGTAGAATAGATTCCTATCTACTGGAAAATGGATTTGAAAAGTGTGAGGGAGAACCCACCCTCTACATCAAAGAAAAAAATGGTAAAATGCTAATTGTTGTGTTATATGTTGATGATGCTATTTTCATAGGTAATGATGATTACTTTATTGAAAATTTTAAAATAGTCATGAAAGAAGAATTTGAAATGACTGACATGGGTTTGTTGAGATACTTCTTAGCAATAGAAGCAGAGAAAATGAAAATGGGATTTTTATCTCACAAGAAAAATAAGTTAATGAAGTATTGGAAAGATTTAATATGCAGGAGAGAAAAGAAGCAATCACTCCCATAGTGATGGGATTAAAACTCAGCAGAGAGGACAACATCAAGGATTTTGATCCTAGTTTGTACAAGAGCATAGTTGGCAGCCTCATGTATTTGACTGCAACTAGGCTGGATATAATGCATGCTATTAGTTTGATTTCCAGATTCATGAAGAAGCCAAAAGAGGCACATTGGTAGGCAGCAAAGAGGATTCTGAGGTATGTTAAAAGAACCAAAAGGTATGGCATTTTATATACTACTTCAAAATGTTCTGATTTAATTGGATACATTGACAGTGATTGGGCTGGAAGTGTAGATGATCAGAAAATCACTTCCGGTTTTGTTTTTCACATGGGTTCAGGAGCCATTTCATGGGCTTCTAAGAAACAGCCTATTGTAGCGTTGTTTATAGCAGAGGCAGAATATGTGGTAGCTACAGCAGTAGCGTGTCAAGAAATTTGGATGAGGAGGATGCTAAGGAGTTTATGCCAAGAGAAGGTAAAAGGTACAGTAATTTTATGTGACAATAGATCAGCTATTGCATTATCCAAGAATTATGTGTTTCACAAGAGAACGAAACACATTGACATAAAGTTTCATTACATCAGGGAATTGGTAAACAAGGGAGAAATTTTTTTAGAACACTGCAAAACTCAGGAGCAATTTGCAAACATTCTGACCAAGCCATTAGGGCAGAAGAGTTTTGAGTTTTTGAGGAAATGTCTGGGTATGACTGATAACCCAGCAGTTGAAATTAAGGGGGAGTGTTGAAATGTTACTTTCAACTGTTGTGTACAGTGGCCGCCTTCTAATTCTGTTTGGAAGGATCTTGACATTGGGCAACTTTCTAAAAATGGTGAACAATCAATTTCGTTTTGTGTTTCGGTGCCTATCCATTTTATTTTGAAAACAGAGCGTTGTATTTGAAAGAAACAGAGCTTTGTTTTTCATACACAGGAAACAGAGCTTTCGTCATTTTTATTGAAGAACAAAGATATTTTGTTTTATGCGTGGGAGTCTATTTTGGTTGAAGACTAGTGGTCCCCACATTTATTTTTAATCACAATCGCAAAAGTATTTTTGAGTTATTGTCTTGTTGATCTTGGAGGTTGCGATACGATCGAAATCACAATCGTAGGTTATATGTTACCACCACTATATGTTTATGAATCGTCGATTGATGCGATGTTATTGGCCAATCGCAATTGCAAATATAACAATCGCCCTCCGCTTTAAAGCCAAAGTTCGCGGGTGGTGTGGTCCCACAAACTACGCGGCATTATTATAATGAATCACGAGTTTTGAATCACAAGCGTTTTTTAACAGGGCCCGATTGCAATATGAAGTTCTGGACCCAATCTTCTATAAGGCAGATTTTATATTTGATCGCGTGTCCAAAAGGCCCGAGCACCAGAACCAAATGGTAGACCCGATGACTGTTTATGCAACGGAGTTTATAACTCATCGCACGTACGTTTACAATCGCAATTGGAAGATTCAAGGTGGCATGTTTGTTTTGTTAAGAACCGGACCCGATGAGCTCCAGTTCGATTCGGTTCAACGTTTTTGAAGTCTGATGGATAAAAGGTTTGTTAACGTTTTGTTAAGTTTTTTGTTTATTATTGTGCGATAAAGGTTTCTTAACCTTTGGAGTTATGTAATGTTCTAAATATCCGCGCTTTGTAATGGTGGGCCCAAAATGGTGTTATATAGTTTTGTTTTGTTTTATAGTGTTGTGGCATATAAAAGGAAAAGCTCGAGAGGCATGTAATAGATAATTGTTTTTGTAAAAGCATAGTAGTGTGGAAATTTTTTTACACAGTAGTGTTGCGTTTTGTCTTAGAACAGAGACAGAGAGTTAGTTTTTTTTTTTTATCCACTACGTATAGTAGTAGTCACTGTTTGGTAAATCCCTCCGTGAGAGGAAGACTTTTGTAATAGTTTTTTAAGTTAATGAATACAAGTTTTTTAACTGTGTGAAACTCTGTCCTTGTGAAGAAAAATTTTAATTTCTCTGTGTTAAAGAGGAGAGCATCATTCTCTCTATTGTTTGTTCTGGAATTCTCAGAAATTCCAACAGATGCTCTACCAACAATATCGTTAACAAATTCTTCAATATTTCCTTTGGAGGATCCACCTTCTCCCATTGCTTCCCCTAATAATTTCTTCCACTGTAAAACGTTCTCCCAAAGCTCTGCACCGAGTTCGCTTTCCCTAACAACTTCTATACATTTATCCACATCCTCATAAATACACCAACGGACCCATGAGAAAGCACTTGCACTTATGGACACCATGGAACAACTAACCCTTGCCCTGACATTTCCCTTTGGGAAGAAGATGGACGAATGACCCATAGGAAAGAATATCCATTGCCCTTCAGCCCAAGAGCTATTTCATGCATTTGTTCTTTTGCAAAAACAACAACGCGTCCGGAGGAAACATACACAACTCTTTCCGATTCCTTCGTAGTGGTCCAATCCCAGCAGTTAGTTGTTGACAACATATCTAAACCGAAGTCTCTGTCGTCGTCATTCTTGCCATCAAAGAAAGCAGAGGGTATGAGAGGGCCGACGGTGCCAAGCCGAGCTATTGATTTCATTGAGTTTATTTCTTCGTACTCAAGTCCATCAAAACGAATTTCCCAGTATGCACATTGCTTCAGATAAAGTATTAAACTGATCCAGAAAAATCTGAAAGAGAAGCCCATATTGATTATAGGGTTGCACAAAGGACGACAATAATACTTTCAGCAGGGGCTACCCGGGTATTGATACCAAGTATGTCGGCTTCTCTGTTCAGTCCCACTTGATTGCTGAATAGAAGAAAGAAGATTAAATCAACTCAAAATTCAATGCCAACATAGAACATATTGTAGTAATTGAAAATTTGAAAGCGTACACCTAGTCCTCTGTTTGAATGGTAATAGATGTAGTAAGCTGCACAGGATTGCGTCCAAAAAAAAGGCGAGAGGAAAATTAAACTTCTTTGCAACTTTAGGAAAAAGCAGGGATTTAACAAATATTGCTGACTTGAGCACTTAGACTCTCTACGAGATTTATCAACGAGAGTCCTCCAATGTTGTATAACATGTGCAACCTCATCTGGCGATCCTTGACCGATTGAAATCCACCGAAAGGCCATCCGAGATTGTTTCAAACTGAACTTTCACAGAGTTGTTTGAAGCCCAGAGCACCGTATCTTGCGCCCGTAACATGCGCTCTCATTTCTCTTTGGTCATCACAAACGTGACCAGCATAAGAAAGACACGGGGAAGAAAACCTCCATGACATGGGCAATCAAGTAGTGCTTTGCTTTTGGTTGGTCCGCTCAAATTTCAAATTTTGAATTTCAAATAAAGTACTGTGTCGTGTGCTTTAATTGAGTCGTCCTCGAGGACAATGGTGGTCGGTCTTGTTCGTTGTCAAACCTCTCCTGAGATGCAGCATCGAGCGTCGCATCGAAAAAGGAGCTGCTGGAAAATCACCATGCATAGCAATATCCCATCCATCTCAAAAAATCGCATTATGGACTATTCCTACCAAAATACTCAAAGCATAATACTATATAGAAAATAAAAATTTATATAATATCAAAACTGTACTAGAAAATTTAAATTACTAAGATTTATAGTATAAATTTTTTATGTTAAATTTATGTTATGATATCTATATTTTTAATATAACATTGCACCTTCTAAACTAAAAATCTTAATATAAACAATAATATAAAGAATATAACATTGCAGTCTCGGAACCAGATATCTTAATAAAATATTTTCAGTTAATTAAAAGAAAACAAAACTGATGGATAATAAACGATAAAATAAATAACATAAATTTTTAAATATACATAAATTTATTCTTTCATTTATTTTGCTGCATGCTTTCATTCATACATTTCTTATTCATCAACCATCAAGACGGGATGATTTCAAGTTTTGTTATACTACCATTTAATCTGAGTCAGCATCAAAATTCTTCTATTGTTTGAGATTCCAGTAAGCACGTCTTTGACGTTGATAAAAAATACCTTGACAAAAGCGTGCAAAATACCATTCTGTTCATGGTAGTTTAAGGCAGTTTCTTCACACATTTTAAAGACAATCACCATCAAACCGATAATCTGTCTACCGAAAAGAAAGGGCCGCTTCAGCACTGTGTGTGCCGAGCAAGTGATGACGAACAAGACATGGAAAAGCGCAAATTTATTTTACCCCTGCCTAGTCGGCATGAAGAGGGGATGCAACGTATATTTGGATTCAGCATTAGTTATCTGCATAGCAGAAAGGGAAATATAAGAATTTGTAGGTTCATTTTCACATTCCTCCTTTTTCATGAATTAATGATATTCATAGGAGATGTTTGTGTCTAAAACCTTTCCCATAGGGGAGAAAAGCTTACGTTTTAATAATTTAAATGTTTTTTATATATTTTATTTAGGGAGAAATAAAAGTTTCTTTTCTATTTGTTAAAATTAAAGTCATGTATTAAAATTAAAGTCTTGTTGTATTAAGTGAAAATAGAGGTATAATGCTTCGGATATGTTGTGGGCCGATCAAAATTCAAACCTTCAGCATTGCAATGAAGACAATCGATCTGCTGCTGTGTGAACCTGTTGGTGTAGCACGCTGCTCGATCTGCTGCTCCGGATAGCACGCATGTGAATTGTTGTGGCCTGTCACTGGATAATGTGTAAGTGAATTGCTATCGTTGTGGATGTGATCATCGCTGTTTTTTTAATATTGTTTAAGAAAAAATCATTTGGGGCGCTCGATGTTTTTGAAGATAAGGGGCTTCTACATCTTTTTGAATGAGAAGGATTGTTTTGAAAGAGAATCATTCCTTTTAAAGGATTATAATATTCTTTTAAGAGGAAAGGTGTTTGGGAAGCATTTGAAAAGGGGGATTTATTTTGTTTTGTGTCCATCTAAAAGGGGTTTGTCTTTTTTTTAATCCATTTGAATAATATTTTTTTTTAAGAGAAAAGGTCTTTGCGAAGCATTCGAAAAGGGGGATTTATTTTGTTTTGTGCCCATCTAAAAGGGGTTTATCTTTTTTTTAATTTATTTGAGGGAGTTGTGTTTTTTATTAAGAGAAAACAGGGATTTGTTTCGGCCCTTTTTGGATCTAGTGGTAGATTCATGTTTCTTTTAATTGCTGGAAGTCATATTTTATTTCTTTTAAGTGTCATGATGAATACACAAATGGTAGAAGCATACTTGAATGAGAGCAACAAGCTCGATGTTTCCAATTATTCCAGTTGGAAATTCAAGTTGCACAATTTTCTTGAGGGGAAAAGTGCATGGGCGATTGTAAATGGAGATGAATTGAAGCCGAAAGCTGTAGGAGGTGGATCAACTATTAATATTCAAGATTGGGAGAAGAGGGAGAACAAGGCCAAATTGCTATTGAAATTGTCAGTGAGAGACTACATTATCCCTCACATCAGAGAGTGTAAATCAACAAGCAAGATCTGAACAACCCTCAAGGATATGTACAATATCAGAAACAAAAATCGCCTCTTGTTCCTGAAAATTAAGATTCTCTCCATTAAAATGGAGGAGAATTAATGAGTAGTTGCATTCATCTCTCACATCAAGGACTTGAAAGATAATTTGGGTGACATAGGGGAGGTAGTGTCAAACACTCATCTTGTCACAATTACCCTCAATCGTATGATTGATGACTATTAGATGTTCATCACGTGCTTGAATGAAAGAGAGAAAGCCCCCAAATTTGAAGAATTGACCAGGATCCTGATGCAAGAGGAAGAAAGGTGGGTGACTCTTAAACCTCAGAGTTCAAATCATGCATTAATAGCAAGGAAGAAACCCTTCACAGTAAATTCAGGTGCAAGATAGAAAGGCGGAGGTACACCACAAAGAAAGCCACCTCAAAGTATGCCATCTCAAGGTATGTCTTCAAATAGAAAGAATTCAGGAACCAAATGTTTCCACTGTGGTAGAGTTGGTCATATTGCTAGGAATTTCCATAAGAATAAGTATGATTAATCTCGACATAGTCATAAAAATCATGCATGACACTTTGCTGATCTTGATTTGTTGTTGCAGAGTGTGCCTCTGGATAGCGTGCTTGTTAATTGTTGTGGCCTGTCGTTGGATAATGCGTAAGTGAATGGTTGTCGTTGTGCATGTGATCAATGTTCTTTTTTTTAATGTTGTTTTTTGTTTAAAAAAACATTTGGGGCGCTCGAAGCTTTTAGAGATAAGGGGCTTCTACATATTTTTAAGTGAGAAGGATTTTTTTGAAAGAGAATCATTCCTTTTAAAGGATTATGGTATTTTTTAAGAGGAAATGTATTTGGGCAAACATTTGAAAAGGGGATTTTTTTTTTGGGGGGGCCCATCTGAAAGGGGTTTTTCTTATTTTTAATCTGTTTGAAGGAGTTGTGTTGTTTGTTAAGATAAAACAGTGATTTGTTTCCACTCATTTTGGATCTAGTGTTAGACCCATGTTTCTTTTAATTGTTGGAAGTCATATTATTATTTTTTAAGTGTCAAGATGAATAATAAAATGGTAGAATCATACATGAATGCGAGCAATAAGCTTGACAGTTCCAATTATTTCAATTGGAAATTCAAGTTGCAGTCTTTGATTGAGGGGAAACGTGCATGGACGATTGTAAATGGATATGAATTGAAACTGACAACTCAAGAGGAAGATCAGCTGCCACAATTCAGGATTCGGAGCAGAGGGAGAACAAGGTGCGAGTGTTTTTGAAATTGGCAGTGAAAGACTGCATTATCCCTCACTTCAGAGAGTGCAAATCAACAAATGAGATTTGGACAACCCTCAGGGATCTGTACGAGACCAGAAACAAAAATCACCTCTTGTTCTTGAAAATAAGGATTCTCTCCATTAAAATGGAGGAGAATGAATTAGTAGTTGCATTCATCTCTCGCATCAAGTACCTCAATGATAAGTTGGGAGACATAGGGAAGGGAGTGACAAACAGTGATCTTGTCAAAATTACCATGAATGGTATGACTGATGACTATCAAATGTTCATCATAGGCATGAATGCGAGAGAGAAAACCCCAAAATTTGAATAATTGACTGGGGTCTTGATGCAAGAGGAAGAAAGACGGATGACTCTGAAAGCTCAGAGTTCATATCTTGCATTAATGGCGAATAAGATTCCCTTCAGAGGAAATTCAAGTGTAGGAAAAAAAGGCAGAGGTACACCACAAAGAAATCCACCTCAAAGTATGCCACCTCAAGGTATTCCACCTCAAAGTATGCCATCTCAAGGTTTTTCTTCCAATATAAACAATTTAGGAACCAAATGTTTCTATTGTGGTGAAGTTTTTGATATTGTTATGAATCTCCATAAGAAGAGGTTTGATGAATCTCAACATAGACGTAAGAAGCATACATGACACTTTGTTGATGAAGATCATAATTAGGACATTATATTATTTATGGTTGAATTTGTTTTCTCTTATGAGAATTATGAAGCAGATACTTGGTTTGTGGATTCAGGACCTTCCAGTCACATGACAGGTAGCATAAATTGGTTTGAAAATTTCAAAGAAACCAACAATGGCGCTAAAATCTACTTTGGTGATGACATAGGGTATGAAATCATTTCGTATGGTAATGTTTCTATTTTATATCCTTATGGAAATATGGGACATAATCAAAATGTAATGTATGTACCCAAACTAAACAAGATTGTGATCTAAGCTTCTATGATAAGAGATTAGAATTTTAAGGCATATTTTTTTAATTCTTATTGTGTTATTAAATATATGATGGATCGTATGAAGGAAATTTCACTACGGATTCGAGTGGGAGGTTTGTACAAGCTCAATGTAAGAAGTGCGCCACACCGAGCCTTGAACACATGAAGAATGACTACATAAGGCTTATGGCATCAAATATTCAGTCGTATTAACTTCAATGAGTTGCTGCTACTTCAGAAACGTGGTATGGTCAATGGTCTTCCTGCTTTAAAGAATTTTCATGTTGATTTTGAAGCATGTGATCTTGGTAATATTCACAGAGATGAGTTTCTTGTAAACTTAGATAGAAAGAAAAGAGATATACTAGAACTTGTGCACAGTAATTTATGTGGGTCGATGCAGACAAGGTCATTAGGAGGTGCCTATTATTTCTTACTATTTGTTGATGATTTCACAAGATTTTCCTGGGTATATTTTCTCAAAAGGAAGAGACATACCTTTGAATACTTTAAGGAATTCAGAAGCATGGTGGAAAAATAGATAGGTAAATTTATCAAAATTCTCTGCTCAGGTCAAGGTGGAGAATACAAGTAGAGTGTCTTCATCAAATATTGCAAGGACCACGAGATAGTTTAGCAGTTCAAAATACCCAACACTCTTCAATAGAATGGGGTTGCATAGAGGAAGAACATAACCCTTTTGGAGAGTGCTCATAGCATGGTAAAAGGTTAGAATCTCTCTAATGGTTTTTGGGCAAAAGCAATAAATACTTTTGTAAATTTGAAGAATAGGAGTCCAAAAAAAAGCCTTGATTTTCAAACTGTATTCAAAGCTTTACTAGGTTTTAAGCCTCTAGTTAATCATTTAAGAGTTTTTGGCTCGAAATATTTTTCTCATGTTCTAAAGCAGGATAGGAAGAAACTAGATTCAAAGCCCATTAAATGCATTTTTGTTGTGTATTGTAGATAGTTTAAAGCATATAAGTTATTTAATCTTTCTACTGAAAAATTTTATGCAAGTAGAGATGTAGTATTCCATGAGCAGGTTCATGATGGAAATTTTTATAAAGGCAATGAAGACTAGGACATTCCTTTGTTGATGGGAGAAGGGAGTGATGAAATAGGGGAGAGATATCAGCAACAACAACAACAACAAAAAGAAGAAGTGGATTGTATAGATGTAGTCATCAAGCAAAGTCCACCGAGGGATGATCAGAAAAGAATTGAAGCCACTCAACCACTTAGGAGATAAGGTGGGAAAATTCAATTTCCAATAAGATATATGGATCATTCTCTTATAAATAGTATGTTAAATGTTGTTGAACCTTCAAATTATAAAGAGGCTAGTCAATATGATGAAAGCAAGGAAGATATGGAAGAGAAATATGAGCCAATACTTAAAAACAAAACGTAGGATCTAGATGAATTACCTGAAGGAAAAAAACCCATAGGTTTCAAATGGTTATACAAGTCTAGATTTAAAGCAGATGGCAGTATAAATAAATATAAAGCTAGGCTCGTTGCAAAGGGTACTCGCAGAAAGAAGGGATAGATTATAAGTAAACCTTCTCCCCTGTAGCTAAATTAAACACAATCAGAATGTTAATTTCTTTAGAGCTACTAAACATCATTGAATTATACAACAGCTAGATGTGAAATTTTCATTTTTAAATGGGAGATTTAAAGAAGAAGTGTATTTAATGCAACCTAAATGGTTTATTAATTAGGGGGAGGAACATTTAGTATGTATATTGAAGAAAGAATTTTATGGACTAAAACAGGAACCCATGTCATGGTATGACAAAATTGATTCATTTTTAGTACGAGGGGTTTCCGTAGTGCATTATATTAGATATCATTTTTGGGATTCAACTGTGTTAATTTAGTCATTCATCTATGACCATTTCCATGAGAGGTAGTCATAACTGACTAATTTCTCATGTTTTAATTTAGCCCTTTACTCTTAGTATTTTAATTATGAGGGGTTTCCACATTGCATTATATTAGATATCATTTTTGGGATTCAACTGCGTTAATTTAGTCATTCATCTATGACCATTTCCATGAGAGGTAGTCATAACTGACTAATTTCTCATGTTTTAATTTAGCCCTTTACTCTTAGTATATTAATTATGAGGGGTTTCCACATTGCATTATATTAGATATCATTTTTGGGATTCAACTGCGTTAATTTAGTCATTCATCTATGACCATTTCTATGATAGGTAGTCGATCTATGACCTTTTCTATGAGAGGTAGTCGTAACTGACTAATTTCTCATGTTTTTGAATAGTTCACTTAGCACTCATTGCATAGGGTGATGCTCATAGGGGTTAACAAGTGGGATTAAAACTAGTGAAATGAATCACATAGAGTCAATCATCACCTTTGATTGCACCCAGTAATCAGGACTTCCTAGAGTGTGCTTAACTGTGGATTTTTCCCCATAATCAAGCCCACTTCGCTTGCTACCCCATTTGCAAAACCTTAGCAACTATTGTGCCTCATGAACCATTCAAGAGGAGATTGCTTTACTCTTAGTATTTTAAGTATGAGGGGTTTCCGCAGTGCATTATATTAGATATCATTTTTGGGATTCAACTGTGTTAATTTAGTCATTCGTCTATGACAATTTCCATGAGAGGCAGTCGTAACTGACCAATTTATCATGTTTTTGAATAGTCCACTTAGCACTCATTGCATTAGGTGATGCTCACAGGGGTGAAGAAGTGGGATTGAAACTAGTGAAATGAATCACATAGCATCAATCATCACTTCTGGGGCTTGCACCTGGTAACCAGGACTTCCTGGGAGGTCACCCATCCCAGAACACCTCTGGCTCAAGCGTGTTTAACTGTTGAATTTTCCCCACAATCAAGCCCACTTAGATTGCTACCCCATTTGAAAAACCTTATAAAATATTGTGCCTCATGAACCATTCAACAAGAGATCCCTTTACTCTTAGTATTTTAAGTATGAGGATTTTCCGCAATGCATTATATTAGATATCATTTTTGGGATTCAACTATGTTAATTTAGTCATTCATCTATGACCATTTCCATGAGAGATGTTCGTAACTGACTAATTTATCATGTTTTTTATTAGTCCACTTAGCACTCAATGCATTGGGTTAAGCTCATAGGGGTGAAGAAGTGGGATTGAAACTAGTGAAATGAATCACATTGCATCAATCATCACTTCCAGGGCTTGCAGCCGGTAACTAGGACTTCCCGGGAGGTCACCCATCCCATAACTCCTCTGGCTCAAGTGTGCTTAACTGTGGAGTTTTCCCCACAACTAAGCCCACTTAGTTTGCTACCCCATTTGCAAAACTTTAGAAACTATTGTGCCTCGTCAACCATTTAAGAAGAGATCCCTTTACTCTTAGTATTTTAGTTATGATGGGTTTCCACAGTGCATTGTATTAGATATCATTTTTTGGATTCCAATGCGTTAATTTAGTCATTCATCAATGACCATTTCTATGAGAGGTAGTCGTAACTAACTAATTTCTCATGTTTTTTAATAGTTCACTTAGCACTCATTGCATAGGGTGATGCTTGCAGGGGTTAAGAAGTGGGATTAAAACTAGTGAAATGAATCACATAGAGTCAATCATCACTTTCGGGGCTTGCACCCGATAACCAGGACTTCCTTGGAGGTCACCCATCCCAGAACTCCTCTGGCTCAAGCGCGCTTAGCTGTTGAATTTTCCCCACAATCAATTCCACTTAGCTTGCTACCCCATTTGCAAAACCTTCGCAACTATTGTGCCTCATGAAGCATTCAAGAAGAGATACCTTTACTCTTAGTATTTTGAGTATGAGGAGGTTCCGCAACGCATTATATTAGATATCATTTTTGGGATTCAAATGCATTAATTTAGTCATTCATCTATGACCATTTCCACGAGAGGTGTTCGTAACTGACTAATTTCTCATGTTTTTGAATAGTCCACTTAGCAGTGATTGCATCAGGTGATGCTGATAGGGGTGAAGAAGTGGGATTGAAACTATTGAAATGAATCACATTCCGTCAATCATGACTTCTAGGGCTTGCACCCAGTAACCAAGACTTCTCGGGAGGTCACCCATCCTATAACTCCTCTGGCTCAAGTGCGCTTAACTGTGGAGTTTTCCCCACAATCAACCCCACTTAGCTTGCTACCCCATTTGCAAAACCTTAGCAACTATTGTGCCTCATCAACCATTTAAGAAGAGATCCCTTTACTCTTATTATTTTAAGTATGGGGGGTTTCTGCAGTGCATTATATTATATATCATTTTTGGGATTCAACTGCATTAATTTATTCATTCATCTATGACCATTTCCATGAGAGGTATTCATAACTGACTAATTTCTCATGTTTTTTAATAGTCCACTTAGCACTCATTGCATCGAGTGATGCTCACAGGGGTGAAGAAGTGGGATTGAAACTAGTGAAATGAATCACATAGTGTCAATCATCACTTCTTGGGCTTGCACCCAGTAACCAAGACATCCCTGGAGGTCACCCATCCCAGAACTCCTCTGGCTCAAGCGCGCTTAACAGTGGAGTTTTCCCGACAATCAAGCCCACTTAGCTTGCTACCCCATTTGCAAAACCTTAGCAACTATTGTGTGTCATGAACCATTCAAGAAGAGATCCCTTTACTCTTAGTATTTTAAGTATGAGGGTTTTCCACAGTTCATTATATTATATATCATTTTTGGCATTCAATTGCATTAATTTTTTCATTCATCTATAACCATTTCCATGAGAGGTAGTCATAACTAACTAATTTCTCATGTTTTTGAATAGTCCACTTAGCACTCATTACATCGGGTGATGCTTAAAGGGGTGAAGAAGTGGGATTTAAACTAGTGAAATGAATCACATAGTGTCAATAATCACTTCTTCGGCTTGCACCCAATAACCAGGACCTCCATGGAGGTCACCCATCCCAAAACTCCTCTGGCTCAAGCGAGCTTAACTATGGATTTTTCCCCATAATCAAGCCCAATTAGCTTGCTGCCCCATTTGCAAAAGCTTAGCAACTATTATGGCTCATGAACCATTCAAGAAGAGATCCCTTTACTCATAGTGTTTTAAGTATGAGGGGTTTCCGCAGTGCATTATATTAGATATCATTTTGGGATTCAACTACATTAAATTAGTCATTTATCTATGACTATTTCCATGAGAGGTAGTCGTAACTGACTAATTTCTCATGTTTTTAAACAGTCCACTTAGCACTCATTGCATTGGGTGATGCTCAGAAGGGTAAAGAAGTGGGATTTAAACTAGTGAAGTGAATCACATAGCGTCAATCATAACTTCCGAGGCTTGTCCCCGATAACTAGGACTTTCCAGGAGGTCAACCATCCCAGAACTCCTTTGGCTCAAGCACGCTTAACTGTGGAGTTTTACCCACAATCAAGCCCACTTAGCTTGCTATCCCATTTGCAAAACCTTAGCAACTATTGTGCCTCATGAACCATTCAAGAAGAGATCCCTTTACTCTTAGTATTTTAAGTATGAGGGCTTTCCGCAGTTGATTATATTAGAAATCATTTTTGGGATTCAACTGCGTTAATTTAGTCATTCATCTATGACCATTTCCATGAGAGGTAGTCGTAACTGACTAATTTCTCATATTTTTTAATAGCCCACTTAGCACTCATTGCATCGAGTTTTTGAATAGTCCACTTAGCACTCATTGCATCGGGTGATGCTTAGAGGGGTGAAGAAGTGGGATTGAAATTAGTGAAATAAATCACATAGCGTCAACCATCACTTCCTAAGATTGCACTTGGTAACCAGGACTTCCCAGGAGGTCACCCATCCCAGATCTCCTCTGGCTCAAGCGCACCTAACTCTGGAGTTTTCCCCACAATGAAGCCCACTTAGCTTGCTACCCCATTTGCAAAACCTTAGCAACTATTGTGCGTCATGAACCATTCAAGAAGATATCCCTTTACTCTTATTATTTTAATTATGAGTGGTTTCCACAGTGCATTATATTAGATATCATTTTTTGGATTCAACTGCATTAATTTAGCCATTCATCTATGACCATTTCCATGAGAGGTAGTCGTAACTGACTAATTTATCATGTTTTTTAATAGCTCAATTAGCACTCATTTCATCACGTTTTTGAATAGTCCACATAGCACTCATTGCATTGGGTGATGCTCATAGGGGTGAAGAAGTGGGATTGAAACTCGTGAAATGAATCACATAGTGTCAATCATCAATTCTTGGGCTTGCACCCAGTAACCAGGACTTCCAGGGAGGTCACCCAACCCAGAACTCCTCTGGCTCAAGCGCGCTTTCCCCACAATCAAGCCCACTTAGCTTCCTACCCCATTTTCAAAACCTTAGTGACTATTGTGCCTCATGAACCATTCATGAAGAGATCCCTTTACTCTTAGTATTTTAAGTATGAGGGGTTTCCGTAGTGCATTATATTAGATATCATTTTTGGGATTCAATTCTGTTAATTTAGTCATTCATCTATGACCATTTCCATGAAAGGTAGTCGTAACTGACTAATTTATCATGTTTTTGAATATTACACTTAGCACTTATTCCATCGAGTGATGCTCAAAGGGGTCAAGAAGTGGGATTGAAACTAGTGAAATAAATCACATAACATCAATCTCAAAAGGGTGAAGAAGTGGGATTGAAACTAGTGAAATAAATCACATAACATCAATCATCATTTCTGGGGCTTGCACTCGGTAACTAGGACTTCCTGGGAGGTCACCCATCCCAAAACTCCTCTAGCTCAAGCATGCTTAACTGTGGAGTTTTCCCCACAATAAAGCGCACTTAGCTTGCTACCCCATTTGAAAAACCTTAGCAACTATTGTGCCTCATGAACCATTCAAGAAGAGATCCCATTACTCTTAGTATTTTAAGTATGAGGGGTTTCCACAGTGCATTATATTAGATATCATTTTTGGGATTCAACTGCATTAATTTAGTCATTCATCTATGACCATTTCCATGAGAGGTAGTCCTAACTAAATAATTTCTCATGTTTTTGAATAGTCAACTTAGCACTCATTACATCGGGTGATGCTCACAGGGGTGAAGAAGTGGGATTGAAACTAGTGAAATGAATCACATAGCGCCAATCATCACTTCTGGGACTTGCACCTGGTAACCAGGACTTCCCCGGAGGTCACCCATCCCAAAACTCCTATGGGTCAAGCACTCTTAAGTGTGGAATTTTCCCCACAATCAAGCCCACTTAGCTTGCTACCCCATTTGAAAAACCTTAGCAACTATTGTGCCTCATGAACCATTCAAGAAGAGATCTCTTTACTCTTAGTATTTTAAGTATGAGGGGTTTCCATAGTGCATTATATTAGATATCATTTTTGGGATTCAATTGTGTTAATTTAGTCATTCATCTATGACCATTTCCATGAGAGGTAGTCGTAACTGACTAATTTCTCATGTTTTTGAATAGTCCACTTAGCACTCATTGCATCGGGTGATGCTCACAGGGGTGAAGAAGTGGGATTGAAACAAGTGAAATGAATCACATAGCATCAATCATCACTTTCGGGCCTTGCACCCGGTAACCAGAACTTCCTAGGGGGTCACCCATCCCAGAACTCCTCTGGCTTAGGTGCGCTAAACTGTGGAGTTTTCCCCACAATCAAGCCCACTTAGCTTTCTACCCCATTTGAAAAACCTTAGCAACTATTGTGCCTCATGAACCATTCAAGAAGAGATCCCTTTACTCTTAGTATTTTAAGTATGAGGGGTTTCCGCAGTGCATTATATTAGATATCATTTTTGGGATTCAACTACGTTAATTTAGTTGTTCATCTATAACCATTTCCATGAGTCGTAGTCCACTTAGCACTCATTGCATCGGGTGATGCTCACAGTGGTGAAGAAGTGGGATTGAAACTAGTGAAATGAATCACATAGCATCAATCATGACTTCCAGAGCTTGCACCTGGTAACCAGGACTTTCCGGAAGGTCACTCATCCCAGAACTCCTTTGGCTCAAGCGCACTTAACTGTGGAGTTTTCCCCACAATGAAGTCCACTTAGCTTGCTACCCCATTTGCAAAACCTTAGAAACTATTGTGCCTCTTAAACCATACACGACGACGAAATTAGCTTACAATCTACCTTTTGATTCAATGCACCACTCTGTACATGAATTTTAGAAAAAAAAAATACCATGCAAATAAACCTTACTTGCACTTGAATTGAAAGAATAACTCATGATAATTTTCTTCCTGGTTTTTGGGAAGAGGTTGAGCTATCACGAAACTATATGAGAGATACTTTTATTTTTTCTTTTATTTAATTCTTAATAAAGTTATATATTTTTGTTTTCTAAAATTTGTTTTTAATAGGTAGCTTCTTCAAAATTTGATTCCCAAATCAAACATGGGATTCCATCCAACCAATTCTTACTGATTAGATTTTGAATAAATTTGAAAAATAAATTATAAAAAAAAAAGCAAAAGGAGAATGATTAAACTATGGCTAATAGTCATCTCCATTGTCATTTCAAGATACCTAAATGTTATGCAACAATGTCAATCGTTAAGATGCCTCCAACCAACCATGTTTAGATCAACCTCCTGTAAATCGTATATAATTGTGTGGGTACACCGTCCATAACAGTATCACTTTAGCATAACTTTAGCAGGCGTAAACGGTTGCACTGAACATTTAAATTATGCAACTTAATAGAGTTCAAACTAAACCACTATTGGTAAATAACATTGGAAGGCGTCTTCTGTTATATGAATACCTAGATTTATCTTAACTTCGCATCTATTAAGCACAAAATTTGAGGAAAAGTTTGCACTTTGAGAGATTATCCCTCTCAACGCTTGATAAAGTCTTGCGTGGGAGAATTTGTCTATGACATGAAACTATTTATTAATAATATGTAAATATATATAATATTAATATAATCATTTTAAATATGCTAAATATGTCTAAGATTAACCTTGTCATTTTAATTTTGAATTTGTTTAGTTAGTTGAGATGATAAATATTGTTAATAACTTTAATGATGAAAAATATGAAATACAAATATTGAATACAAAGTGACAATAATAGTGTTGAATCGTAGAAAATGTGAATAATAAGAATGTTGTCAATTACAAATAGTCTTCATTGCGATCAATCTCAAACTATTTTCTACTACTATTTTTATTGTCACTCTTATTAGATTTGTCATATTTCATATCGAAACCGTTTAAATATCTAACTCGAGTTTTTGTAGTAAACATCACACCTTGTCTATTTTTCTCTCCAATATTAATAGGTTGAATTACTATAATACAAAAATAAATGTAAATTGTCCATTATTTTTTGTTCTTACACTAAAATCAATGCATATTGTTAATCCAATCACTTTAAAATTAATGTACCATAATGCATCCAATTGCATCAAATCAGAAATCGATTTCTACATTGAAATCAATGCATCTAATGAAAGCAATCAAATAACATTAGAAAACAAGTACACTAAAATCAATGCATCTAATGCAATAAATCAAATAGGATTAGAAATCAACATTTACGCTCAAATCAATGCATCCAGTTCAAGTAAGAAAATAGGATTAGAAACCAACATCTACATTGAAATCAATGCATTTAGTGCTAGCAATCAAATAGGATTAGAAATCACCATCTACACTGAAATCAATGCATTTAGTGCAAGCAATCAAATAGGATTAGAGATCATCTACACTGAAATAAATGCATCCAGTGCAAGCAATCTGAATTATAATTAGAAATGAACATATACATTGGAATCAATGAAGCTAAGGCATGCAATTAAATAGGATTATAAATTAGCATATACATTGAAATCAATGTAGTTAGTGCAAGAAATCAAATAGGATTAGAAATCGTCTACATTGGAATCAACACATCTAGTGCAAGCAATCAAATATCATTAGAAATCAATATATACACAAAAATAAATTCATCTAGTGCAAACAATCAAATAGGATTAGAAATCACCATCTACAATAAATTAATGCATCTAGTGCAAGAAATCAAATGGTGATTAGAAATCATCATCTACACTGCAATCAATGCATCTAGTGCAAGAAATATTCTTCTCTCTCTACCCCCTCCATATATATCTATATCTCCCTCCATCTATCCTTGTTTGTCTCTTTATCTCAAACCCCCCAACCCCCAAACACACACTCTCCCACACCATATATATCAATCTCTATGTCCCTCTATCCCTCTCTCCAAATTTCTCTTCTTCCCTCCCTTCATCTTCCATCTATATCTCTATCTTCCCCTTCTCTACCTCTCTCTCGATTTTATCTCTCTTTACTCCTATTGTCCTCTCTCCCTCTCTCTCCATATTCCTTATCACTCTCTCTCTCTCTCTCCACATTTATTTCTATATATATATATATATATATATATATATATATATATTTATTCATACCCCCCTCTCTACCCATCGAACTCCATATCTCATTCCCTCCCTCTCTCCAATCTCTCACATCATCTCTCTTCCTTCCTCTCTCCCACACCTCTCTCTCTCTCTCCACCCTCCAAATTTGTTACTATATCCCTTCCTCTCACCTTCTCTCCATATCTTTTTATTTATCTCTTTATATCACCCAAAATATACATACTCTTTATCCACCTCTCCCTTGTCACTCCCCCTTTTTATTCACTTCTCATTTTTTATGTATTTCTTCTTCCCTCCATATATCACTATCCAACTACATCTCTATATACATCCCTCTCTCCTCCTCTCTCCCTCCCTCTCTCCTCTTATATCCCTCCCTCTCTCGTCCTATCTCTAAATTCCCTCTCTTGTCCTTCATTTATCTCCTACCTCCTCTCTCTCCCCCTGTCACTCTCCTCCTCTCTCTCATCCTTCCTCTCCCTCCATTTCTCTCCTACATCCCTCTCTTTTCCCCCATCAAAAACTCTCTCTCTCTCTCTCTCTCTCTCTCTCTCTCTCTTCCCAATCCATCTCTCTCTCTCTCTCTCTCTCTCTCTCTCTCTCTCTCTCTCTCTCTGTTACTATATCCCTCACTCTCTCCTCCTCTCCCCTTCTCTCTTATCTTCTCTCCATCTCTCCTTTTTTCTATCTTTATCTCACCCCTAAAAATACACACTCTCTCTCCACATATTCCTTGTCACTCCCTCTCTCTCTCCACTTCTCACTCTCTATGTATTTATTATTCCCTCCTTCTCTACCCCTCCAACTCCATCTCTCTATCCCTCCCTCTCTCCTCCTCTCTCTCTCAAGTCTTCTCTCTTGTTCTTCATGTCTCTCCTTTTCTCTCTTACCTACCTCTCTCTCTATTTGACGTCCAATCCTCTCATTATCTTCCTCCCTCTCTCCCTCTCTCTCCCTTGCTCCATCTTTGTGTCTCCCTCTCCCTCTCCTTCTGTTTATCTTCATCTCTCCCTTGTCACTCCCCATCTCTCCACCTCTATCACTCTATGTCTTTCTTCTTCCCTCCCATATATATCTACACTTAATACATATCATGACAAATTAATATATATTATAATATAAAAAAAATAATATTGTATTAATCAAAAGTTATTAAATTTAATAATATTATTATCATAATATTTTAATATGAATATTAGATTTAATAATAATAATAATAATATTTTGATATTAATAATAGGGTTGATAATTGTTTTTTTTCCATGGTATTAATATTAATTTTTCCCATAGGCTTCACCTAAATAAAATCTATTTTTTGAGTGTTCATATATATAAAGAGGAGTATCAAATAAATATAAAAAGAGGTTTTATTTATATTCATATTTATTTACCAGCCCTCTTTTTTTACTTTTAGTAAATAAAATCCAACAAACCAAGCAATTTTTTGATATATTTTTGTGTATTTACCATATTTCAAGTTTATTTATATTTATATTTATTTATCATACCTCTTTTTTTATTGTCAATAAATAAAATCCAACAAAGTAAGCAACTTTGAAAACAAAAATCTAAACAATATATTCCAATAATAATAATCAAAATATATAAAGTTAATAGATTTGAAATTATTTATTTATACAACTATCTAAATTTTTGTTTATACAACTATTTAAATTTATTTATAAGTCAACCTTAAATATTATTTTGATCATGGAGATTATATTAATCTATATGGTAGGCCTCTCGACCCAACAGATGTTAATATCATTTAGAATGGTGAATTAAAAATATCACCCTTATATATTTGTTGTTGTTGTTGTTAAATTTCAAAAGCATTTAAAATATATATATTTACAAAGATTTACCAAGTAATTACCAAATTAAATTATGAAACATGTTATTTCATTAATTGTTCATTAATTAAAAATATTTTTTTTTTAATTGTGTAATCAAATTGGTAGGTCAACATGTTGTTATGACATCCTTGGAAACAATTCAACTCTGTAATTTATTTTTTCAATCAAAGTTTTAATTATGCTAAGAATGGTTTCAAAAGTGTAAATTTTAGCCTATGTTCCAACGTTGTCTTTAGATGATATATAAAGTTCATAAAAGATAAAAAAAATTCATGAATGGAATGTACCAATTAAGATAATGCTTTGCAAAATGGAATTATGCATTTAATAAATTGTTGAAAATAAATTTTAAGCTTACATCCATCGTGTCCTTTTACCCTTGAACTTAAACTAGTACTATTATGCATCGTGTCATTTTACCCTTAAAATTAAACTAGTACTATTATTATAAAATTATATTAATAATAGTGGTATATTAGTAAATCCAAACATTGTGAGTACAGTTTATTTTCTTAAATTTCATTAGAGTGGGACTTTCACGATATTACTCTAAATAGTTATGGTTTAACATGTTTAACAAACAATAATAGTATAATATTTATATATAATGATAAATATATTTTTAAAATATATTTAATAAAAATATTTTAATTATATAATAATATAATTTATAATTTTATAAAAACATATATATATTTTAAAATACTATATATCATATATTAATTTGAATAATGTTAGTGTCAATAAAAAAAATGATTTTGAGTGGTTTAAGAAATATAATTATTTATTTCATTTAAATTTAATTCATATAACAAAATATCCTTATTAAAATAAATAATATCATTATATAATATTAAATTAGCTTTATAATGAAATAAATATAAATGATATTTATAAATTCATTATTAATAATGATGATGGTTGACCATTCATATAACAAAATATCCTTATTAAAATAAATAATATTATTATATAATATTAAATTAGCTTTACAATGAAATAAATATAAATGATATTTATATTATTTATAAATTATATTTATAAATTAATTATTAATAATGATGATGGCTGACAATTATTGAGTTTTATATTGTTTACTTAATTTGATAAAGATTAGAGATTAAACAATTTTTTTTAACATTTTATTTTTATGTTGAGGGAGATAAGTCTTCTTAGATCAACTTAGTTTTGTTAAGTCAAAACGTCAAGAAGGTTGGTAAAGTGAAAAATATTTTAAAAACTACATAGAATGCATGTATAAGATCAACATGTAAGAGAAAGTTCTTTCATCTTCAAACCTCCTAGAGTGACAAATGTGAGAAACTCTGTCATCCCTTGGTGTTTTATGATTTTAGCAATGTCTAGGGAATTCATTTTAATATTGTGATCTATAAATTGGTTTGGATATTCCATATGATAATTCATCACAACATATATGATAAAATTATATAAGAAAAACTGAAATCTACACTATGAGGGTTTATTTTTTTTAGATTTTTATATCTATAAATGACTATTTATAGTGTATGGATGAAAATTATAACTATGCATAAAATAGAGAATAGTGAAATAAAAACTAACAAACCATGATTTGATACAATATATATCTCATGAAACCCATTTTGGAGAAAACCCAGCTAGAAGGTGAGAACGATTTGGTCTCTTTGAAAGAGAACAAAGAAGTAATATTCTTCGTGGGCTACTACAAAGCATAAATAATCTATGTTCTCCCTCCCTATGCCTTTCAACTATTGTACTAGTTTATGATGTTGGAAAAGTTTTCATTGATGGAAAAGGGTGGTATGCTTGTTTAAGTTTGATATGAGTCTCTTGATGCAATAAATTATGGTTGTATTTATATAGATGTCAATACTCCTATCTAAATCTTTGAGTAAGTAAGAATTTGTTGATTGGTGGATAGAGTTGTGATCACCATTGTTATGATGTGGTGATGAAAATATTTGCATAGTTTGTGCATATGCTATTATGGAATGTTGTTTTCATATTAAATATAGTTTTAATATTATGTTATGTTGCTCATTTAATAGTTTAAATTATTAAAAACAAAGTAAATAGAAACCATCAATGCACAATATGGGTATACCCCCCCCAGTATAGGTAAGTTTCCAATGATTTTTATCAAGGTAGTTGTTTAATAACTCAAAGGTAGACCTGGTTAAATGATGGATTATCAAAGTCTACATGTGCTTAGAACTACAAACTTTTGGGATTAGAGAGAGAAGGTAAAATATGGACTTATAGGTTATGGACCTAATGTATGGAAGCTATTATGTGATGGATATGGTAAATATTCCCCTAAATGAAAGAAAAACAATAGAATGATAAAGCTAAATGTGCAATTTATAACAATGTTCAAAATATATATTTCAAGATAGAAATAGATCTAAAATTTAGAAAAGAAATATGGGATAGGTTGCGGGTCATGCATGAAGGGGAAAATTGTAGTAGAAGCATAAAAACTGTAAAGTAGAAGAAGAATAAGAAGAAAAAGGCCTCTCATATATAAAGTGTTCATTCAAGTGGGACTTTTTATGTTAGTGTCAATCTACTTGGTTATATTTCAAGGTTTGTTATATTTGTTGGTAAACATGGTTGCTTAAATTTAAGATGAATTCTGATTAGTAGAGGTGCTTAAAATGTTGTGATGTAAGAGGAATTTGATTGTTGTAATCATTATAGTTTTCATATTTTAATGCATGTTATTTGAATGTTTCTAAATTCATCATATTTGTTTTAATATTAAATAGTTGAAATAATTTGGGAACGAATCTAGATAACCTTGGGATGCAAAGAGGCAAGTTGTTCACTTCATATTCCTATGTGGAATACTAACAACCAACAAGTTATTTCTATAAAATATGTGTTTTGGAAGGAATTGTTAGATTTTTGTGGAGAGTTTATTTAGCTTTGTGAGATATATAGATCTTGAGATATTTTTCACAAAGAGACAGAGGAAGAAAAGGAGATGTGAAGTTGATTTAAGAAAGAGAAAGAAAAGACAAAGAGACGAAGGTATGATAAATTAAATACTAGGTAAACCAACACATTGAATCTTTTATGTATTAGGGGATTGTAATCTCCTTTCAAGTAGTATCCTGAAGAAGGTGGGTTTGAGCCTGTTGAAGTGGAATTAGGATATTCCATGCAAGTTATGTATTGCAAAACAATTTGAGGTAGAATCTTGTATAAAGTTAATGAAAGAGGGAGTAGGAGCTTCCCAACATGTTGTAGCTTAAAAAATCTAACATTGATTGGACCCCCCTAAAATATGATGTAATAGAAGAATTAGGATCTTACCTTTACATCACAAAAACAACAAATTCATGGTTCTCTCCCTTTATGGGTTTCAACTTATGTATGGTTTCCATATGTGTTGATTTTGTGTTTTGATTTTTATTTTCTGGTTTACAAGTTAAATAGTGTTTATGTGTTAAATCTATTTCTCATATGATGTATTTTTGGTAATTTAATAATTTATAAAAAACCATTTAAACGAAAATTCAAAGTTGATAAATTAATGTCCATGAATGTACTATATTGATTCACCCCCATATTAGTTGTTAAATTTGGTATCTCAGTGAAAATTTCCAACCATGGGATTAGTTTCCTCTTTTCGAGACAACTAATTTTGACTATTGAAGCATTCAAATTGAATAAGGAAAGTTTACTTCTGAAAAAAATCCCACACATGCACATTTGGAAAGGTCATCCCTAACAAGAAATTGGTCACCCTTGGAAGCCTATAAATACAAGTGACATCAACCTCATTTTGAAATCAGCAAACATGTTTTTCTTCTCTTCTTCATTGACTGATTCTAACAACTCAAAGACAAAATAATTTTTCAAAGGTATAGGTTCTCAGTCTCACATCTATTTTAGGGCTTTGGGTTACAGTCATTGGCTCATGACACAAAAAATTTGACCACAGTTGTTTCCTTGCAATATCAAGGGCTCAAATGGAAGCCTTCAATTTAAGTTTGAAAATTGACCGAAGTTTTCTGGAGTTGACCACATATAGGAAAAGTTGTCTCTAATTTATTCTGATGTTGAAACCACATTTCTAATTTTTATAGGGCTATTTATAACAATCTAATAGAAGGATAAGTTTCAAAGGGTGTTCCCCATAGTGGGGTTTTTCGCTGGTATTTGAACAAATCTGGTGTCTTTTTTTGATGTTTTGATTATCTCCTTTTTCATTTCATTTATTTTTGTAACTTAAATTACTATTGATGAATTGAAAGACTAATTGGATTTGAAAATATTGCTAATTGAAGCATTTAATTGGGCTAAAGTAATTGATTCAACATAAAAAATCTAAAAATTAACATAACATATCAAACCTAAGGTGAAGGAAAAGCCCAAAAGGACACAAGAATTGAAGCAATCATATTTGGAAATTTGAAGGAGTTAACCTAGTCAAGGTAAGATGACTTCCTTCTTCAAGAAAAATGAGAAGTTGGGTGGCTCATATAATTTTGATGCATGGAAAGCCAGGTTGGAGATCATAACTGATAACAATAATGTCTTAGACTACATTCAAGTACCTGAGCCCTCACATAATGCTTTTCAAGAACAAGCACGAGAAAGTTGAGTTAAAAGCAAAGAAAATTATAGTTGATGGTTTACAAGATAATCTACTTTATTATGTTGGAAATTTGAGAAGGTCTAAATATATGTATGATAATATATATGGAATGTATGAAGTCCAAAATTTGAATGAAATCATCTCCTTATAAGATCAATTCAAAGACACAAATATGAACAAGAGAATTTGTGAAATCCTACATCATGAGGATATCTCGCCTTAGGGATCAATTGCAAAGGGTTGGTGAAATTGTGCCTCACAGTGAATTGGTGATCGTAACTCTAAGATTTCTCCCTCTTGTTTGGGAAAACTTCATCACTACCATAATAAATGATAATTTCCTCCCGTCATTTGATGAAATTGTTGGAAATATCACTCAAGAAGAGTGAGGGATGATATTAAGAGAAATAATTCAAAAGCATGAAGAGGGGGAGCCTAAATCATTTGTCACTTAAAACAAGAATAATAAAGGAAAAGGAGGTCCATAAAATTTAAGAAAGCCTCCACCTTGAGATATAGAGAAAGGGAATGCTAGATCATCATCTCACATTGAATTCTATAATTGTCATAATAAGGATCATTATGCTCGACATTTCCCAAAGAAGAACAACAGTCCATTCTAAAACTTTAGAAGAAAAAACAACAGGTTTAATGATCGAAGAAGAAGAGATGACGGAAGAAATGATCACAATGGAAGATATCAAAGAAGAATAAGAGATGCTCCAAGAAACCATGATTAAGATCGTCACCCTCAAAAGAAATCAAGATACTCTAGGTATGAAAGTAATGTTGGAAAAAAATATGAATATATTCTTATTTCTGCCCTTACTAGTTCCTCTCCTCTGAATTCATGGGATAGTTGGTTGGTGGATAGTGGGGCCACTCATCATTTTTCTGGGTATAAATAGGTTCTCTCTAATTTTATAAGGAGAAATTCAAATTTGAAAATTATTTTTGGAGACAACTCCACTCATCAAATGAAAGGTTTTAGGTCTATCAAATTTTATTTGGAATATTGGGAATATTTTTTTCTTCATGATGTGATGGAATTGCTAGGATTGAAGAAGAATTTGGTGTCTATATATGATTTGGGGATAAAGGAATGAGGTTTCCTTCATTAGGGGAAATTTTCTAACTTGGCCTATTCGATCACCTATGAGAGATGCATTTACATCGAGATCAAGATTTGAAGGACTCTATAGAGTTACTAGAAAAGCTTTCCTAATTTTGGTCCATGATACAAATAATCTAAGCTAACTATGGCACAAAATTGGCCCACTTACATTATATGCTCTTCCAAAATTGAGGAAATTGGTCTTCGATATTCCCAATGTTCAAGACCAACATAATGGAGCACATTGAGGTTGTGCCACTGGGAAGAAGATAAGGGGACCATTCTCATCCAACAATAAAAAGACAAATGAGATCCTCCATACCCTGAATTCAGACTTAGGTGATGTGATTCCCTTGCATTCTATTGGTGGCCATCTCTATTACATTACCTTCATTGACGAATTTTCAAGAAAGACATGGATATATTATTTTAAGCATAGGGATTAATCCTTTGAAATTTTGAAGGAGTCTAAAGCTTAGACTAAAAATAAATCAGGGAAGAAAATCAATATACTAAGATATGAAAATGGTAGAAATTACACTTCAAAGGAGTTCATTTATTTTTTAAACAAGGAGGGTATTAATAACAGGACAATTATTCCCTATACTCCCAAACAAAATGGAGTAGCTGAAAGGAAGAATAGGTATATTGTAGAAGTAGCTCATGCCATGCTCCATGATAAAAAGTTTCCAAAGTTCCTTTGGGAAGAAGCAACAATTTTTTCCGTATATGTTCAAAATAGGGTGCCTCATTAAGAATTGGAAAACACTTAGAACCCCGAAAAAGCATTCTCATGTTTAGATCCTAATTTTATCTATATCTATATCTTTGGATGCCCTGTATGTTTCCATGTATCAAATGAAAAAAGAAACAAGTTGGAAGCCACTAGAAGAAAAGGTACGTTTGTTGCATATTTTGAAAATTTTAAGAAATTTAGACTATATATTCCTGGTCAAAGGAAGGTTTAAATTAGCAAGGATGTAATATTTTATGAAGATACTCCCCTTGGAAAATCAAGGGACCTACCTCCACTTCCTATGCATGAGAAGAAGGATGATGATATGGACATTTGAAATGGCCCTTATTCATCCTTTTATGCTTGAATCAGAGACAAATAATGTTGATTATCCCCTAGAGCCTATAGACACCTTAGATCCTCCTCCATGTGATCCTCCCACTAAGAAGAGGTCACTTTCTCTTTGAGACACATTACAGGATGATGAGAGTGGAGCTCCACTTTGAAGACCATTCATAGAAAGGAAGAAGACATGCAAGTACCAAGGATATTTTGCAGCCATGACCACTATGATTTAAGTCGAAAATCCCATTCAAAAAATCCATAAAAGAGAATTTTTGGAAAGATGTTAAGGTCGAAGAGTATGAAACAGTTATGAAGAATGAAATATGAGATGTTGTGCCGACACCAAAGGGAAAAATTGTGGTATCTTTACAATTAGTATTCAAGATAAAACATGGAGATGATGATATCATTGAGAAATATAAAGGAAGGTTCATGGCCCAAGGATTATCCCAAAAAGAGGAAGAATATTACGATGGCATAATTTCACCTATGTCTCAAAGTACTATTATTTTTTTTCTATTTTCCCTTGTCGTAATTCAAGGTTTGATTCTTCATCAAATAGACGTAAACAAATAATTCCTCAATGGTATGCTACAGGAATAAGTATCCGTTGATCAACCACATGGATTTGTATGGACCACTAAGATCCTCCTCCATGTGATCCTCCCACTAAGAAGAGGCCACTTTCTCTTTGAGACACATTACAGGATGATGAGAGAGTAGCTCCCCTTCGAACATCATTTTGAGAAAGGAAAAAGCGATGCAAGTACCAGGGATATGTTGTAGCCATGAGAACTATGATTTAAGTTGAAACTCCAACATTCAGAGAAGCCAAAAAATAAAATGTTTGGAAATATTTTAAGGTCGAAGAGTATGAACCAATTATGAAGAATGACATATGGGATGTTGTGTCGAGACCAAAGGGAAAAATTGTGGTAGCTTTATAATGACTATTCAAGATCAAACATGGAGATGATGGTAGCATTGAGCAATATAAAGCAATGTTCATGGCCCGAAGATTCTCCCAAAAAGAGGGAGAAGATTATGATGGCATATTTTCACCTATGTCTTGAAGTAAAACTATTATTTTGATATTTTCCCTTGTCGCAAGTCAAGGATTGCTTCTTCATCAAATAGACATAAGGAAATCATTCATCCAAGTTATGTTGCAGGAAGAAGTATACGTTGATAAACAACATGGATTTGAAGTAGAGGATCGAAAGACACATGCTGGCAGGTTGAAGAAGGAATTGTACAGTTTGAAACAAGCCCCAAGAGCATGTTATGCATGCATAGACAGTTATTTGGCGGAGTTGGGATTCACAAGAAGTAATGTTGATCCGAACCTCTACTTAAAGTTAGTTTGAAATATGCTAATGATTTTGGTTTTATATGTTGATGGTATATTCTTGACAGGTAGTGAGCCATTGATTATCAAATATAATAGGGAGATAGACTATGAATTCCAGATGAAGGACCTTGGACTCATGCACTACTTTCTAGGCCTTGAGGTGTGCAAAGGCCCAGTGATATTTCCATTTCATAAGGAAAATATTTTGTGAAGATGCTGGAAATATTTGGAATGACAGAATGCAAGTCACTACCCACACCAATGGAAATGAAATTTAAGAATTTATGTGGATAACTTGCAGGACCCGATTTGGTGAATCCATTGGAGTATAGAAAATTTCTTGGGGCTATAATGTTCCTAGTGAAAACACTTCCAATAAATTTTATGCGGTGAATACGTTGATTCAATTCATGATCGAGCCTCTCCATGCACATTCAGTCACTTCCAAACACATTCTGAGATATTTGCATGGAATGATCACCCTTATTTTGAGATATATTACCGTAGATGTTCAACTTCATGGATATAGTGATGAAAACTAGGAAGTAAATGTTATCGACTGGAAGATTATGTTTGGATGTTGTTTTAGTCTTGGATCTACCATGATATCTTGGATGAGCGGGAATTTAAAGAGAATAGCATTGAGTACTGCCAAGGAATAATATATTGTTGCTAGCATGGCTAGATGTGAAGTAGTTTGGTTGAGGAAGCTCTTTGGAGAGCTTTTTGAGTAGGTCCTAAGCACTACAGTGACATATTATGACAACAATATTGGGATCCTTTTGGCAGAGAATCTCGTATTTCATGAGAATTCCAAGAATATTGAGATTCAATATCATTATATTTGATACATGGTGCAGAGAGGAGTCGTTATAATCTATCATATATCGATAGATGAGAAAATTCTAGATATTATTACCAAGCCTTTTCCAAAAGGTAAGTTCTTGGTATTCATGGAGAAACTTAGACTGATGGATGTAACCCCTCTTGATAAGGGGCATCACTAATCAAGAACACTAAGCCAACTCTTCTCCCCTTACCTGAGCTCCTAGGGAAAGGAATTGAGATAAAGGGCTCCTCGAGTTGAAGTAAATCTACAAAATAGGTTCGTATATGTTTCTCCCCTATCTATTACCCATAGGGTTTGAGATGTTGCTCCCCTATCTTAGTACTTTTAGAGTATACCCCAGTTGGCATCATACCCAAAACCTCATATTTTTGGGATTATCTCTCCCTGTCTGCCTAAAGGGTTGAGAGTGTACTTCAAGTTTTACAAACCAAGTTGATTATGATGTAGGTTTTATACCACATAACTGTCGAGGTTCATCATTGGGAATATAGGTGGGAAATAAGATGGGTTGATATGTGCTTCCTTATATTACCTATTATACTATATGGGGTTGTATATGTTTAGCACCCCCATGAGATTATGGGTTGAAATATGCTCATCGATGTAGATTTAGGTTGAGTTGTACTCTGTGATATTGTTTTTGGATTGAGATATTATTTTCAACGTTATAGAGGTTGGAATCTAACACTCCCTCATTCTTCTTATTTAGATTTAAGAATGTTTCAACAGATAGATTTAAGTAGAGATGGGACATGATATGGTGATAGGATATACATGACAGGATATAGTTGGAATTTCTCCCTAGATGAGAGGGAGTGTTAATTTTGGGAGCTTAATTACAAATTCTGAACATGCTACTAGATTCCTCTTTTCAACAAGACCATTTTTTACTATTGAAGCACTCAAATCAGATAAGGGAGAGTGTACTTATGAATAAAATCCCACATATGCACATTTGGACAGGTCGACCCTAAAAAGAAATTAGTCACCCTTGGAAACCTATAAAGACAAGTGACCTAAATCTCATTTTGACATCACCAAGAATATTCTTATTCTCTTCTTTAATGATTTATTCGCAGAATTATTAGACAAAAGAAGTTTGCAAAGGTCGAGGGTGTCAGGATTAAATCTATTATAGGGTTTTGGGTTAAATTAATTGGCTCGTCACATGAAAAAATTGACCATAGTCACAAGTAGCTTGTAGGCTAATGGGAGCAATTGGAAGCCTTTATTTGCTCACAGAGCTCCTCCACCATGTGATTGAGAAGTTTGACTAAAATTTTACCATTGACAGAAGTTGACTACGGTTGACAACAACTAGGAAAATTTGTCTCTAATATATTATGATTATAGAAACATATTTATAATTGCTATTGGGTTATTTTTTTGGATGATATTATATTGGGCTCATTTTACTCTCTGTTGAAAATTTTATGTAAATGTAATAGATGAATAATTTTCAAATGTTTCTCACCCCAATGGGGATTTTCTTGGTCTTTAGTCTAGCGTCGCTTGCTAATGTGTTGATTGTCTACTTTTTCATTGCATTTATTACTATTGATGAGGAAGAATTAATTGGTATTGAAAATATTTCTAATTTAGGAATTGAATTGGGCTAAAGTAATTGATTCAACATAGCAAAATATAAAAATTAACATCAATATAGTCAATTTTCTTACATATGGAACAAAATACACTCGAAAATAATTGAACTAGTTTTCCTCCTACTAATCTACTTATAACACAACCTGATAGCCTAGTAGTGGTTAGGATTGAATTCCTCAACTCTTAACCTATGTTACTCTATATAACCTTCTATGATCACATGGATAACCTGTTTTCAATGAATAATCAGGCTGACATGCCACCCTCTCAAATTAAGGTGGCTTAAACATAAAGGTGAACTTCCATGTGGCATAAATTTTTCATAGTTATTTTGATTGATGTGATTCTTACATGGTTAGAATGTTAATTATGTATAGAATAGTAAGAAAAGGTTTGATGTATATGAAGATAGGACTTACCCACAAAAATTTACGTTTGATGCCTTAAAATGCTCCCTGAATGTTTTAGATCCCAATTTTCCAAACTGGGTCCCATTGGTAAAAATGGTCTTGTGAGTTGATTCCTCCTCGTTTTCCACTCTAAGGGAATTGATATGGATGAAAGAAATTATAATCACCCAATGCAAATCACACCTCAACATTTTGGGAGGCTTTTGGTCCCCAAAAGCTTCCATTGGATGAGGTAAGGAAATTTTTCCTTGGCCCTTTCTGGAGTGTATGATTTAGCCTTATCTGGAATTTGTTGTTTCAATCCAATAATCAAAGTTATTTCTTACCTTGTCTTGTAGTTATAGACCTCTTCTATGAAACTATATTTTACGTCAACTCTACCTAAACATCTGGTGCCAAATCCTCCATAGAAATTAGAATTTATTCCTCTTCCTTATCTAGCATAGAAGGCTCATAGAGTTCAGATTCTCTACATTCACAACTAGGTGAATGTGCATGTATGTAGGAATATAAGGTCTATAGGAATTATATCCCACCTTTTTTAGTATATAAAAGGCTCCATATCGTAGAGCATCTATTTTCTGACCAGGATCCTATAGCGTCTCCTTGTTCAAATATAACCATACTATATATACCACCTTGAACTACTTATTTTTTAGGTGATGAACATGCATGACATATTATTTATTGCATGACTTCTACAGTGTCTATTGTACCTGTATATGGATTTTCTTGGTATTTACTATAAAAAATTTAGCCCTCAATGAATACCTTGTAACATTCTCCCTTACTCCTCATTTCTGATATTTAATATTCAAAGGTGAAGGTGGTAGATATCCAAAACAAGTTTCAAATGATTACTTACCTGTAGATGTGTCATCTACTCTATTATAAGAGCGTTCTATATGTAATAGATTTTCATCCCAGGTTATTGAATTCTTCTAATTATAACACATCAAAAGGTGTACTAAATTCTTGTTGAATACCTTTTCCTACCCATTTATCTAAGGATGGAATGTTTTCGACCTCTTTAACTTTGTCTCCATCATCTCCCACAACATAGTTCAAAATGTATTAATAAATATTATGTCCTATTTGAAATGATGCCCCTTGGAATCACAAAGTGCACCTAGACCTATCTATAGAAAAAATTCGCGTCTTCTTACATTTGAATAGTATTTTTATATGACATCAAAACACACATATTGTTGAACCTATAAACTACCATGAATAACAACTCATTCCCCTTTTTATTTCTTGTAAGCCTCCCACACATTGTACAATGATTATTTTCCAAGGATTAGTGGTTACAATTAAGCCATGATATAAACCCTACTTCCTGTTATTGGGATTTTTAGTAAAAGAGCACATGCATCCCCTTATGAACCTAGGTGCCTGCTCTTCCATCTTGGGCCAATACACATACGTTTGAAAGTTGGACATTGTCTTCCCTACACCAAAGTGCCCAAAAACCTTGGAGGTGTGAGCCTCTATGATTGGATGCAATCATGCACCTTTAGGAATACACAAGTTAACCAACCTATATAATAATCCATCATATATATGGTAGTAAATTATGTTTTGACCATCATGCATATCACTCTAACTATGGAAATGTTGAAGCATATTTGTGAAGTCCTCATCCTTTGAATATGTCTACCTGTATGTGTCATGGATGAATGGTTCCATGTGCATTAGATTTTTGAAACATATGACATTTGATGTGGGTGAAGTTGAAGGCATGTTTACCAACTTGTGTGTGCCATCATTCTTATACTTGATCACTAATTGAAACTGTTATAAACTCCATCCACTTTTAATTCATTCTTTATTGTACCTTACTTTGGTCCGACATGTATTGTAGTGGGTTAGTGTTTCCGTTCCCATAAAATAGTGTTCCCACGTCTTCAAAACTTGAAGTAGGAAATAAAGCTCCATGTCATTGGTAGGGTAGTTAATAATTTCCCAAATAAATACTTCCAAGTGGTAACATACATGCCTTCCCCTACATCAATACCAATCCCATAACATAATTACTCACATTTGTCTCCACTTTGAAGGGTTATTGAAAGTTCAACAATGCCATAATTGGTGTTTAAATAATCTTATTTTTTAGATAATGAAAGACCATTTGTTGATTCTTTCCCCAATGGAAACTCTTTCCACTTATTTTTATGGCAGGGAATGATTTTTCTATTTATGAAAATGAGTCAATGATATTTCTTAGGTATTGTGTTGTTGCGATGAAACTGTTAAACTTAGAAAATTTAGTAGGAATTGACCATTTCATGATGGCCCCCATCTTATAAGTATCTTTTTTCAGTGCTCCTCCAACTATAAATACCCCATATGCACTAAATAATATTGTGAAATATCACACTTGGGATTTGAGAGTACCTAGTGTTTCCTTAATATCTCCAGCTAGTGCTTCTTTAATATCTCTAGCACTTGCATCAAATGTGAAATGTGCTCCTTCCAAGTAGCACTCTCTACTAGTATATCATCCATATGGACAATAAAGTCTGGATCTATAAAAGGGTGTATTATATCATTTATTGAACTCATAAAAATAGTTAGTGTATTGCATAGGCCAACTGGCATGAATAACCGATGATACATTTTTTTTTTTTTTTTTGAAGGTGGTTTTCCATATATCTTCTTCTCGGACTCAAACATAGTGATATACAAAATCTAAGTACATCTTGGGGAAGTATTTTTCATGCTAAAAAGGATCCACATATTACCAATCCCAGGTAAGGGGTACTATATTCTTGGACACGGTTTTATTCAATTCTCTATAATCAATACACATATATCAAGTCCCATTCTTTTTTGGCACTATGATAATGGGTAACCCACATGGTAATGTACTCCATCAAATAAACCTTTTTGTAGTAGTCAATGCAATTGTTTCTTCACCTTTATTGTATAACATATTTCCTATTCAACCCAATCTTTGACAATGGGGAGTCCAAAAATATATGGATCGTGTACTTCACTTCCCTCTTGGGTAGTAACCCTTTAAGCTCATAGAACAAATCCATATATGTCCATAACAACTCTTCTAGTTATTTTTTTTTTAATGTTTTTTAGTACACCCCTCTAGGGAGTTCTATTCTCTTACTAATTGTTCGACAAAATTATTGTCTCCTTAAAATAATATAACAACTTTATTTCTAGAAATTATTAGTTTCTTAGCTTGGTTTTCACTTACCAATGAAATTTTTGACATTCCTTTCTATGCATTTATGGTGAGATATTTTCCATCCTTGATTAATCTTACTTCTAGCCTATGTTCTCCAAGTATTATGGCTATAATAGTCCTCATCCATCAATATGTGCTTGAAAAACATCACTTGCTTCTATAAATGAATTTTTTGACTACCCAGATACTTGAGGAGTACATCTAGGTTCCTTGGTGAGATACCTGACATTATTTCCATATTTCACAACTCTATGGTGTACTCCTCTACATTGTCCATACTTATACTTAATGTAGTGCCGCTAGATCTAGTGGTCTTGTACAATACCCAAGAGGGTAAAATTGTATCTTTATGAGAGTTTTAAATCCCTCCCACTTAATGAATAGAGGCTCTGCCTCCAACATCAATGTCTCCATGTGGCCTTCCAATGAATTCAAGACATGGCCCTATAAATTTAGCTGCACAAATCAAATATTTTTTTCTTCCTTTGTATGATGAATAAAAAAATAGACTTCTAATTGCTACAAACATTTATCTAACTTCAAAGAATTGATGTCACCTTGGTACAACTTGATATAGTCCTTTTCTTCCATTTTGAATAGGGACTTAGAATGGTTCATGACACTTGAACTGGGTTTATATTTTTTGGGTCCTTTCTTCAACTCACTCTTTTCTCCTTCTTGATCTTCTCATCTCCCCTCTATTTATACCTTTATATTAGAACATTCATATTCTATTAGTAGCTCATTATTATTGGTTACGTAAACCATGGGGAGATTTACATTATAAATTATGTCTACAAATCATGCTTCCAACCACAAAAATCTCTCCTCTATAGGATCATGATAATTAGTCATAGATTCATTAGACATGACTAAGGTTTTATGACTTGTGTCTTTGTAGATTTAGATCCTAAACAAATTCCCAAAATATACCCAAAGAAACCTACTTTGATACCAATATGATCTGTAAACTACTACGGATATTCCACTCGGAATTTGTTGCAACACATCTAATAAAATTATATGCAAAAGTATGAAATATACATTATGATGGTTTATTTCTCTTTAAATTTTAGGATAGAAAAACAATTTTTGATTACATATGCATGAAAATTACAGTTATGTAGAAAATAGAGAAGAAAGAAGTAGAAACTCAAAAATCATGATTTAACGTAAATGATAACTCGAGAAACTATCTCAGGAGAAAACCTAGCTAGAAGGTTAGGTCGCTCTTCTCTCTTTCCCTGATTAGAAAATGGTTGTGGGTATAAAGAATGCCTATAGCCCTTGGGCTTCTATAATGAATGCATCACCTCTATCTTATCTCTCCACAGTTATGTAGAAAATAGAGAACAAAGAAGTAGAAACTCACAAATCATGATTTAACGCAAATGATAACTCGGGAAACTATCTCAGGAGAAAACCTAGCTAGAAGGTTAGGTCGCTCTTCTCTCTTTCCCTGATTAGAAAATGGTGGGTATAAATAATGCCTATGGCCCTTGGGCTTCTATAATGAATGCATCATCTCTATCTTATCTCTCCCTATCCCTCTTGACTACTCCACTAGTCTATGGAACAAAATACACTAAAAAGGAATGGAACCCCTTTTCCTTCTAGTTGCCCAATTATAACACAACTGAATAGCCCACCAATGGTTAGGTTTAAATAAATTTACTCTTGCATAGGGTTACAATATGGAATCTTATATAATATTCTATATCATTATCACATTGGTAGACACTTTTCCATTGATAATGGGGGATGACATGGCATCCTCTCCAATTATGGTGGCCAAAATAGGAAAGTTAACTTTCAAGAGACATAAAATTTTCTTATGGACTCTGATTGAAGTAATTATTCCATATTTAGAAATATATCCATGTAAAATAGGAAATATATGTGCAAAATTGGAGTGGAAAAATTATTCCCCAAAAAAATTTCATTTGAGGCTTCCAAAGGCTTTGAAAATGTTTTAGATCTCAACTTACCAAATTGGGTCTCAACAATAAAAATGGTCTTGTGTGTCAATTCCTCCACTTTTCCCACTCTTAAAGCATCAATATGGATCAAATTTTTTATTATTATCTAATTCTAATCATATTTTCAATGTTCATTTTCTTCTTAATAGTAGTCAATATAGAGAGGTTATTTTGGTTTTCTATATTGAGGCTGATCATATCCTTATAATATCCTAGTTTCCTTTTTCCATCTAGATACTTATTTCCTTATAATTTCTCCTTTATGCTGCCCTTGTTTGAGCCAAAGGTATGGGCTTGTGCTAGAACCTAAAGAAATTTTAGGAAACCTCTTCAAATCCATGTTTTATAAATTATTCTTATACATAATATACCTATTCATAGCCATGATTTAAGAGGAACAAAAACACACTTCGATCAAGAGGAGAGCATAGGGAGTACTTCCTTTAATCTTGAGTTTGTATGCTATAAATTTCTTCCATATTTATTCAGTATTTCTCCATGAATCTTTGGAAATATTACAACCCCAAATACCAAAAACATAGAATATAATAAGTGTGACAATAGTTTCAAAGAGTAGTTTATTATTATTATTATTAGTATTATCCCAAATCGAAAGATCTACTGACTTACAATTGTTTTCAAGGCCATGATAATCTTTATAATATAAATTTATCCTTTTCTCAATGCAATAATTCCAATTGAGGTTATGATGAATGTTCATTCAAAAATATTCGTATAAAATCCCCCCATGGAGCTTTAATCATAGATAAAATTTCCATAGGTGATATTTTTGGATTTAATTATCATGACATTAGTCTTGTGTGAATTTGTAGTGAATCAATATTGAAGAAAAAATATTGGAGGGTTCTAAATTTCTTGCTAAGATTGTAATGGCTCATTTCCAAAATAATAATATCTTCAACATAAAGGAGAATATTTATCACCAAACCAATGAGCTTGGGGCCAACACATCTTGCATCTTCTAAATAATCTTCTAGCTTTTCAATATATATGCCAAAAAAGGAAGCCAATAAGGGACACCCTTCTTTGACTCTATTATTGCATTTAATTTCTTCCAATAAACCCTTAATACTTCTTATATTAGCAATAAATATAGTTTAAAACCTTTTGATAGAAACCCTCAACACAAGGGGAACCATTATCACTTCTATCATTTTCGATAGAACTACTTTGGGAATGATTTAAAAATATTTTCTAATGTAAACACAAGAAAAAAAGAGACAGGTTTTATTATTAAACTATTCCTCTACAATTATTTTAAGAGTAATAAGATGGTATACAATGGAATGATATATCATAAACCCAACTTGGCCTTTATCTCTTTTACCATGGCTTTCATGCCAAAGGATAATAGTTCTTTTTCCAAAACAGTGTCATACAAATTGGTTAAAATGTGGTTAATAGTAATGGTCCTATAATTATATTGAATTATTTTATCCCCTCTTAAGGATAGACACAATAATTCTTTGTATCGATGGCTTAGAAGAGACTTCCTTCAATAGTAAATTAAAGATCTTATGCATGTGTGGGATGACGATAGATTCTCCTATTTTAAACAATTTGAATCTGAAGCCTCAATGTCCCTATATTTCACATTAGTGAGTTGCTTGAGCCCAAAATAAATTTCTTCAAAGGAAAATATATCTTCCTTTATAGGGACATTCAAAATGGTTTACATGGTATTATGTGATTCATAGAGGCTTTACAAGTAAATATTCTAGATTTTTAAGAGAAACAAAAGGATTTTTCTGCAGTCTTACAAATGGAAATTTTCCTTCAAATCTTTATAAGATAAGACTTAGAGAGTTGTAGTAATTGATTTAGATTTCTAATTGTATCTAGTATATTTTCTTCATTTTAATAAAATATTTGCACGTAATTATCTTATCAAGTTTTAAGGTTTCATTGGGATTATCCCTAATCAATTTTCAAGCAATTTTACAATCATATTATACAAAGGGTTTGTGGTTTTGTTATTTTTTCATGACACCTTGGTAGAGAACATGCTAATGGTAGTGGATATAGTTGTAGTAAAATTATTATGGAGGTTTTCAATGTTATTTTTATAAGTTAAGAGTTTTAAATCCCTACTTAAATCCTTTAATAAGAGATCAACTTCACTCTTCTAAAAAATAAGACATCTTTGACTCTCACAATTCTTATGCACATTCTTGTTTTGCAATGAAAAAGTTTAGATTTAATGTTAAATCTATATGATTAGAGTGAAGCTCATGGTGATTTAAGAGGTCAAAATTTACAATTTGGTTCGAAACAAGGATATCAAATATCACACAATCACAACACTACTTCCAATCCCATGAGCAGAAGTCATTTTGTTAGAGTTTTTCCAGTTGGTTATACAATCACAGATTATAAGGTCTTGAAGAATACAAAGTTTGGCTAAATTAGTACAAAATAATTTTCTTATGAGGTATTTCGAGTTTCTTTTGAATCTACTAGCTAAATCGAGGTCCTCATCTAAGTAGGAATGATTAGGGTTTGAAACATTAATTAGAGGAATAACTTGGTTAGATGCAGTCTTGGTAGTAAAATATCTTAACAAGAGGAAATTACATTTATTCCTTATGCTATGGATATATTGCTCTAGGGTATTATAAGGAAAATTCTTATCTATACTATTTTCCTATAAAATGTATTATGTATAGGTGTGAAATAAACAAATTCTAACATAGATCCTCCTAGAATTAATCGCATATATTTTGGTTCAAATTTTTCGATTGATGTGGTCTATGTTATAAATTAGATTATGATGAGAGACACTCCTTTTTATATAACAAGATATTCCACCAATTCCTTTGTGAGTGTATTTTTTGTTCCAATATAATTAGAAAATGAATCTATCTATGTGAGGGACCTTAGACTCATCATACTCCCAAGTTTCAACTAAAAAAATAATATTAATTTCAATAGGAATCCAACTTAACAAAGAACCTTTACACCATGGAAATCCATGATAGTTCCAAGATAGGATCTAGGGTGTTCTAAATTCTAATTTATTACTCTCTTTTTGGTGTTTATCCCTAATAAATATTTTTTCTATGTGTGACAATTTCACATTTTCCTTCATTTGTGGATTCCTTTGCCTTTTTAATCTCCTTTAATTCAACTTGCCTTATTTGAATGATGTCCTTATTTATAAAGATTTATATCCCTCTTAAAGATAAAAATTTACTAAGTATGGAAATTTTATGGTGAGTACAACTTACCTTAACAAAATTAAATCTATCTTTATGTTCAACATAATATATTTCTCAACATTTTTGCTTATATATAATTATAGTATTAATTATAAATAAATATTATACTAACTCTATGAGACATTTGTTTAATTATGAATTAGTTAATACCATATAATGATCTTTTATATTTTAAATAATAATTAATTGATATATAATTATTAATATATTATAATTTATTGAAAACATACATTATCAATTTTATTTTATTTATCTGATCATATTAAATATAGTTGTGATAAACTAAATATTTTTATCTTTTTGTTGACTTTATAATTTAATTAATAAATAAAACCTCAACAAAAATTGGAGTCTACTTGAATTTTTAAGTTAATCCACCTTTATAGATTCGTAAAATTAAAAAATTTAGGCAACTCAATAAAAGCTTAGCTGAAACAAAAATATCTACCAAAAAACTCATAAATAATTAAAAATAAAATAAAAAATATATTAAATAAATGAAATTCAATAATTCAAATATAAATGTTTTGTTAACACCATATAAAAAAAATATGTAATACAAAGTTAACCATAAATCAAATTATATAAGTAATAAGTCGTTGTATGCATTATTTTTATATATTTTGTATAATAAAAACTAAATCGCAGAAGCAAAAATTTAATGACTAACTCAGTTGCTATTTGTTATGCATATCACGAGCTAATTTTTGGCTGATTTATAGGTTCAACGAGCATAGATTCTCATTGTTAAGTGAAATGTTGAGAGGATTTTAGGTTTAAATAATGGTTCTCCGTTAAACGCATAGGAAAATGTTTTGTTGATTTGAAGGAAACTATCGTGAAAACATATTCCTTAGTTTTTGTTTTTTTTATTTTGTTTTTTTGTTGTTTCGTTTTCTCAATTTTGATAATTCTTAAATTTATGTTTTTTTTTTTTTTTTTTTTTTGTTAATTTAGTAGTGTCTTGCTATCTATTTTCTATAACTATTAAATTTATGATAATCATAACAAATTATTACATTATAAAAAAAATTAAAGTTTGTAGAAATAGTAATTTAGATGTTCTGTTTTGTAATTAGATTTTTTTTACTCTATTTTTAAAATTGGATAAAAATTATAATTAAATTTAAGGTTTAATAATTTAATATTAAGATTTCAAAATTTCCTAAAAACATTTATATATTCAAAATAAATTATTACCTAGATTTATCAAAATCTATCATAATTAAACTGCACCTAAATGAACCATGTTGATATCTTTGTTACAATGGCGAAGGACTACCGACGTGTCCTTACTTATGTTAGATGCTATCGGACGCAATTATTTTGTGACCGAAATAATTGCCTATTAAAACAAAAATATAAAATGCAAAACCAACAAAGCAATCCACGGATTTCTTAGAAAACAACGTGCAGAGATCTCCACGCTGTAAAAGAAGGGATAAGACTGGCCTTGCATATTGACAAAGATTTAGAAATGACGGTGTACATTACTGAAGATCAGTACCTTACATTTATGCTATGCAGTAGCTATCTATCCAATCCATTCTTTCGTCGCTGCTTTATCATATCTTCTTTACCAGACACTGTAACGTACAACATGGTCCGTAAAATGACAAACACTCACTTCAAAGTTTCAAATATCTCAAATCTCTATAGACCCATCTCTATAGGCCTCAAATCTCTATAGACCCATCCCATGCTCTGTTGCATTTTCTTTGCCAAAAATACTTCCATTAATGAAGTATATTGCATTTAGTCTTTAAAAAAAAAATTCTGGCCTTAAGACAATTTTGTGGCCTTTTCTTATAATACAAGTGCGCCCATTGCTATTTGGTCATAACTTGTTATTGATTTTAATGCAATTTTGTTATGACTATAAATATTGAAGTTCTATTTTCATGAATGGACTTTTCTAATGGGTTCTTAATGCACCGCTGATCTCGTGTAGTTGCTCATAATCCATCTTGGATATATGTAGCAATGAGAACTACGAACTACTTGGAAGTACTATGTTCTCCTCACCTTCAAAAGTCTAAACTCTTACTTTGCAAACTCGTGGGCACTCCCCTAAACAAAACAAATTCATAAACAAATTCCTATGCTATTTCAATAGAAAAAATCCCACCCATACAAGAAGGAACACGGTTGCAAAGAGTTCCCCAAACGGAAAATTTAAATACCTCAAATCTCTATAGACCCATCTCTATATACGTCAATAATATGTTTCAAATACAACTAACAAATATTCTTTGACAAAATTACACACATACATACCACCCATCTCTATATACGTCAATAATATGTTTCAAATACAACTAACAAATATTCTTTGACAAAATTACACACATACATACCACCTAAACAAAGCTCTTTTTTCAAACCTAATAACCAAGGCCTCCATGGTTAACTATCATACCAAGAAACCATAATCCGAGTTTGATAATAGAAGAATCCTTTCATAGATCCATATTCATTTGGATTTGAGAAGGGTAGGAATGTGAATAATTCGACTAGGTCATTCCTCGTAATCCATTTCCCACTACACAGCCACCTATAGTTTAGTAAGCATGGTATGAGTAATGTGACAACATAATATGCCTTGCATTCTCGTATTAATAATATATATAAGTCTTGGGTTACCCAAGGTTGACAATAGACCCGTCCACACCTACAGCTATGTTTCACATAAATCTGTGCTGCCTGAACTTGGATAAAAGTGTCTACACAGCTTAGAAGTGAACTTGGGGATATGAGTGCCTACCAAAGTTAGAAGTTTCACCCACATTTGCAGTAAATGAGGTCCATTTATTGCAACTCTGCTGATATTTTCTGGAATTTCTATATAATATTTCTATTGTAATATAATCAATTTTATTTTCAATATCAATAAGTTTTAATTTTAATTTGTACTAAACCATACAAAATTAAAATCATATATATGTAATGATAATTATATAAATACATATTACAAAATATTGAAACTTTAACATAAATACATACATATATTTTTGTAAAAAATGTATTATATATATATATATATATATATATATATATATATATATATATATATATAAATTTCTAAATATTTTTATAACTTTTAATTACTAATTTGAAATAAAGTTAAAGTGTATTGCTTTATTTCCAAATAAAATTTCCAGAACATTAATTTAGTTATCAGTAATTATTAAGTGGTGGTTAGCTATTTAATCTCCACTGAATATTTATGAAATATTTTTAGTAGTAGTGAGAATAGAGGGTTGATATTGATCACTAAAATAGTTATATTTTTTCTGGGTTAAAATACCTAAAATATTAAATTAAAAAAATTGTCATATGCATAAGTGTCATTGAGATCTTATTGGTGATTGTTATTTTAATATTTTTTTCTTATGACATATGTTATTAAATATGTGTGTTTAACTCATATATTAATTCTTTTTACAAGTAGTAGTGATAACAGTAGTAAAAATAAGTTATAATTAGTTAAATATCTAGTACTCTAAAAGATTAGACATTTTTTTAGAGCCTTTCCTTACACAGATCTACCAAGGCAGAACCTACACCACTCACAAAACAACAAGGAGCTAAATATAAAATATAATTGGAGTCTTCAATAGAGTGCGGAAATCGAAATAAGTTTTAGAAGAAACTAAATATAAAAGGAGTTAAGCAAAGGCATGGAAGAAAACTCACTTTGAACCAAAATATTTAGACCACCATTTCTAAGCCTGGCTACATAAGGAAACTAAAAAAACACACTCACTACAACCATCAGAAAGCTATATTAAATTTGAGACATCAGGGTGAAAATGTGAAGTTGGGTTACACTTTTTGTCCTTTTTTTAGAAAAAACCTTCATTTTTTTTATTCTTCAACTTTTTGCAAATTATAACAATTTTTCTATTTAGAATTTCATTTTGCGATAAAAATAAAAGTTGTCAGAAATTTTGTTAGTTTTCTATTATTTATTTTTTGGAATTTTTTTATGCACATTTGATATGTGAACTTAGCGTTTCTTTGAGTGTGTGTTTTTTAACAATCAAAGGATTCATAAGAAGTCATGTTAATATGCAATGTTGTATTCTTTGAAAATTTGTGTTTTTGAGAAACAAAATGTGTTACAACAATCTAGACATAGTCTACTTCGGTTTCGTCATATTTATAAAGCCAATGGATGCATATCATAATTACTAGAATTTTTTGAACTGGTCCAATATGAAAAAACTGCATATTTTGAGTATGTTTTGCAACGCAAGAAATTTCTTAACATATATGTTATAAACTAAAAATCTAAAAGCTACCCATTAGAGACAACAGACCAATGTAATGCCCCATAATTTTTTTAATTTCTTTTACAATGTATTTTGGGAGATGCACAATTTCAATTTGACTGAATCACAATGACCCTCAGAAATTTTTTGCACCAGTTTTATTACAAAATTAATTAAAATTAGTAAATATTTATGAAATTCCATAAAAGTTATATTTCCTGAAAGTAGATTCAATTCTAAAAATTCTTGTCTTGGTTTCGACAGTTAATTCAGATTTTTTCATGGAGTTTAATCAGTCCAAAGTTGTTAAAACGTATTCAGAGCTTGGATCTGCGTAACTGGTGATGCGTTGGTTTGGCTGAACTTTTCTATAAAGTTCAACTGAACTAGTTTTTGCACAAACGGGCTGTTAAGTCTCACACCTTAATAGTTCAGCTAATTTTTTTTCAAAGTTCAGCTGAATTTTTGCCTACTTTTCCGTTGGCTTTCGCGGAGCCCCTCCAAAAAATATTTCGTGGAAATATAAATTGCCATGAAATCATTCATAATTTTCGCACATTTCACACATTTGGTCTAATTCTACAAAGGTCTTGGTTTGGGTTTAAAGACTTTTCTTGGAAATTTGGGTTTAAGGACATTTCTTGGAGGTGGTTTGATTTTGCAAAGAATTGTTTTGGGTTTAAGGACTTCTCTTGAACAACATTTGTTGGAGGCAGTTTGATTTTGCAAAGAATTGTTTCGGGTTTAAGGAATTTTCTTGGACGTACATCTAAAGGACATTTCTTGGAGGTATGTGATACATTTTTTTGGATGTTTTTTATTCTTCATTTTTTTTTTAAAGTATAGATTTGGGCTTAATTTCAAATTTTTAGAGTACGTGTTTTGAGTTGAAGTAAATATTTTGAGCTTCGTTTCATTTTTATAAGACATTTTTTTTTCGGATTTTTTAAAATAAGTGTTTTGGATTGGAGTATGTATTTTTTGCAAAAAATTTAAAATGAATTTTTTTTTAAATTAAATCTTTTGTGATGCTTTTTCTAATTGAGTTATTTTTTAAATTTTTGAAGAAAATTTTTTGAACTTCATACTTGATTATCATGGGAAATCGAAGGAATTGTGCGAGAAAATATGATCGAAAAAGAGACCCTGAGGAACGTAGAGAAGAGACGAGACAATCTCGCAAAAGAAATATAGAAGCACTCTCAAATATTGAAGGGGAAAATCAACCTCAACTAGAAATTGAAGAAGGTATTTAATGTTTTCCTAGTGTAAATTGTGAAGCTTAATTTTTATTTGATGAACTAATTCAAGAAAAATATTTTGCAATGTAGACAAAGAGAAATATTCCTCAAAACATTGATGATAAGATACAAAATTTTGAAAGAGAAAGTGAAAGAGATATTGAACCAATGATTGAATATGGTGAAAATATTAAAAGAAATTCAAGTGAAGAAATTGAATCACAAGGTGTATATATATATATATATATATATATATATATATATATATATATATTGAACACATGCACGTATTATTGAAATTATCATATATTTATTAATTTAGTTATTTATTGAATATGTAAACTTATTATGTACTATTTATTCGAATATGTACAGATGAAATCAGTGTCGATGATGAGATGTTAGAAAATATTGACACTCACACATATGGAGATAAAAAACCTGGCCATTATATACAATATCGTGTTAACCGCATTTTTGAAATGTATTTCATAAAGGAGCAGGTGACAGTTCAAGCTCAAATTTTGAAAGGTCTCCTATCATTAACTAAATTAAAAAAAGCTACGCACTACTGGGTATTCGAAAATCAACCAAAGATAAAAAAAAAATGAAGGAAAATGTGATATAGAATATAAGTAGTGCTATAAATTCAATTAGGAGATCTAGATAGAAAAATGTTTCAATTGTACGTAGAGGAATACATATGGCAATGGTTTCATCAAGTACTAAAGAGAATCGTTTGGTAACATCTATGGCACGAGCATTGGGAACCTCACGAAAAACTTTACACAAACATCGAAAATTTCGGCTGCAAATTGATGTAAATGATGAACTCGCTTATTGGAGAGCTATTAGTAGGCAACCATACAAAGATAGACTTTGAGAAAATGTTTAAAAAATAATATATGAATATTGGAAGAACAATTCGAGTGCTTCGCCAACTGTAAAGCTTGTGATGTGAAGAAGAATAGCACGAAATTAGTACGAAGAACATGAAAAATATTTCTTGGAAACCACTCAGATAGAGTTATTCAACAAGTTCAAAGAAGGAATCGTGAAATTCATGTTTCAATTAGTGATTTTGTCAACAAAAACTATGGTATGTAAAACCTATCATCGTACGCGACACTTGTTGTTGTCGTTATCATGTGGAATTTGAGTTATATTATGACACATTCATTGATTTTGGTAGAACATTATGGAAGGATTCACCTCCTCCTTCCACTATCCCTGATTTCATATCTCAAATTCTATGTGAAAGAGAAAACGATGAATTATTTTACAAAAAGAAATGTGTTGGTGGTTAAAAATGCGATGATTTTGGAAATTTGACTAAATTTCAAAACAAATATCATACTGATATAAATGATCGATCATTTTCCAACATGAAAGTGAAATCGAAGAGATATGAATATATCCATACATCGATTCAAGGTGAAAATAGTGTTGAAAGAATTGAATTACGAGAAGACGCAATTTTTGTGATAGACTTTTTGAGAAAGTTTGAGGCAGAAATTTAAAAATACACCAAGCATTCCCATAGAGCTTGATGTAAAGACTTGCAATTCAAAAAATCTTGTGAATTTTTTCCACCAGGAACCATTTTGTCAGTGATTGATTTTGTAGAAAACTACACATTTGTTCTACAAAAATAAATTCAGAGTGAATACTATCATTCTGACCAAGTCTCCACGCTTATCCATATTCTATATAGACATGCTGAACAAAATGTCAATCATATAGAAATCATGAGTGGAAATAAACATATCATTAAAGAATATCACTTTTATATTAGTGACGATTGTACACATGATACATATTTTGTACAACATTGTTTTGGAAAAATTTATGATTCTTTGAAAAATCGTGGAACAACATTCAATGAACATTGGATATGGTCAGACGGATGCGTAGGTCAATTCAAATCTGCACGATCATTCTTTTGGTTGTTTTTTCCTCATAAGAAAAACTGCATTAAACATTGTTGGAATTTCTTTGAGACTGGCCATGGAAAGGGAGAACATGACGTTGCAGGGGCATGCATAAAATGAGCACTTCGAAGATATCAAATGAACCCCTCTATAAGCCAACTTGTGGACGCGAAATAATTTTTTCAATGGTGCATCGTTGCTCTAAACCATGAGACTAACCCATCAAGGGAAGTGCGAAGGTACATTCAATTTATTTTTTATTGGAAATATAATTTTATCATGCAATGATTATCTTTGATCGTATTTTGATATCATATTTACATTATTCTTTGAATTTTCCATATAAAGGTTTTTCTGGCATATTGGGATTGAAGACGTAGATAGATCAATTGGAAATGATGTTGAAACAATAAAAGGGACTAGAAAATTGCATTCAATTAAAACAAAGTCATCCAGAAATGTGTTTTCATTGGATAAAAGAAAATACTCTTTTTTTTGTCATGTTTGTATGGACAACACAACATCCAATGACGTTTGTGAAAACAAAATGTATGTAAGCGATTGGAAACATACAGAGCTAAATACAAAGGACAAAATGTCTGTTGCAATGTTTGAAGAAATGCAATCAGAGGAAACTACAATATCATCTGATGGTGATCGAGTTTCTGATCTTGTTAGAGAAGGTAACATTTGAGTTGCATTCTAATTATTTAAAGATCTAGAAATAAATTTAACTATGTATAATTTTGTTAAGTTTGTTTTATTGTGCAGGAGATGTTTTTGCTGTAATTGCACCTATTGACAATGATGAAAATGTGAAGTATTATTTGATGTGTTGCACTGAACGAAAAATTAAATTATTAGAAAAATATAATGATCACGGATTTCAATATGAAAGAGGATCTATTATACTGAAAGGTTATTTTTTCAGACAAACTAATCAAAGTGGGGATTTTTGTTACTTTTAAGACTACGAACTTGATTTCATAAGTTGTCAATATAGTCACTTGGTGTGTGCAGCACGCATAAAGTTGATAGAGGTTCAATCAAAGAAAAAACGAAAATTAAGAAACGGAAAATGTCAAAATCCGATCATGAACGGATTATTGAAGATGGCATTCCATTGGAATTTTTTTGATTGAACTACCCAACAATTTATTCTCTTTGGATTAAATATGTTTTAGAAATTTCAGTACTCAACTAAAAATTTAGTTTCTTATGTTATTTGTGCAATTGTTTGCACATGTACAAAATTTTTTTATACATGCAAGTGCTCTAGTATCAACTAAAAGTAGCTTTTCTATACATGTGCATTGATGAAAAATGTTACATGTATTGGATATATATATATATATGTTCTAGAACGCAATTAATTGTTCAAGTATTTTTACTATGTGCGTTGATGAAAAATGACACGTACTCAATATATATGTTCTAGAATGAAATTAATGAAAGTAGTTTTTCTATATGCATTGATGAAAAATGTTGCACGTACTGGATATATATGTGAACTGAATGTGCCCAATTTTTCTTGTGGGCTTTTCTGATAAAAAGTATCCACAATGTAAATAAATCATCCACAATATAGTTTTGTATGAAGATTCATTTCAGACAAGATACTCGGAGCACTTCTCCAAATTTTGATGGGATTTGACCCACATCTCTATTCCTAATTGAAAATCTAGTACAAAATTTGTCTATCCAATGGTCGGATATGTTAGACTATGCTCTAGAATGCAATTAACCAAATGTCATCAATTTACCAATTTATAAATCAACAAGGCTACCTATTTGAGTGCATTAATGACATTGACCTGAATTCAACAAACATATATGTACTTCTTATATTTCCAATCAAAATTAAAGGGATAAATACATATATGTACTACTTAAATACTTTCTTTTCAATTAGAGATCAATTGATATGGTTAGTTGCATTGAAAATATATGTTCTTCCTATTGGAAATTTTTTCACTCAAATAAGAGTATGTAGAGATCAAAAGAAATATTAATATGCCAAACATACTTCAACCATCCAAAAATTGAATTTTAAAAACTTTTTGATTAAATCAAAACAATACTTCACAAGGGAGTCTCCCATCTAGGCCACAAGAAGATTGAAACCATCTAAAACATAGATCAAAACATTTAACATTTAACATTTAATCAAAATTAAACGGATAATGTACAACTTCTTTACTCTTTACATCCGTAGGCCAAATGTAGATTGAAACCATCCAAAATGTAGATCAAAACATTTAACATTATATATTGAAACATTTAACATTATATCAAAAAATTTAACATTTAACATTATATCAAAACATTTAACATTTAACATTAAATCAAAATTAAAGGAATAAATACATATAACTACTTCTTTACTCTTTTTGATTAAATCAAAACAATGAAAGGGGTCTGAATAAAAAAAGCAGAAAAGGGGCTTCCCATAACTGGGAAACCAGGACAAAATATGCTACCCAACATCAGGGAACTAGCAGACATAGAGTGTTCAGAAGCACAGTGATTGCAAAACATGACAAAAGTTCAAAAAAGCTAAAGAGGACCTGACATTAGGCTAGCTATCGATGTGTGTAGGTGTTACACAGCAATTTATCACCGTCCCTGCAATCCCCATCCCACACATTGGAGGGCTCATTCCGTGACCTGTGGGCAGAGTTAAGACTTGAAAATACTTTCATTGCATCCCTCTGAAGATGAGCTTTAATTGCCCTGAAGACATCTCCCTGCAAAAAACCCTAAAAATAGCTCTTTTTCCATTGGAGTTGTTCCATAGTTCAGCCCTCGCGCCAAGAGGGAAATCCTCCAAAGAGGGCGCGCCAATTGGCGCTCTGTCATAGAGCCACATCCGCGCCAACCATATTAAGAGATGTTTTTTAAAAATAAAAGGCGGAAGTATCATCCTAACAAATTCCTGGACTGATTTCTATCTTGAGTTGGGAGGTTTGGCTACGGATTTCCATAGAGAGGAAGTGGTTTGCCACCTCTCATGGAAGCTTCCTTGATGATAGGGCCAATCCCATAATCATAGGGATCCCAACTCCCCTTCCTCCTTCTATAAAAGCTTGCCCATTTCCATTTGCAAGCTAGTTACAAAGGATGGCAGAATTTCTAAGTTTCCAAGAGCTTTCATGCTGCAAAAGCTTTCTTGATTCCCTAAGGCTAAATCCAAGCAAGGAGACTATTGCCAAGTATCCAGAGAGAGAGGCTTGTCCCATCCTTGACAGGCATTATCGAGAAATGTTGTGCTGACGACCCGCTAAAGGAGAGTGTTGCGTCGAAGCTATGGTTGTATTCTTCTTTTGACTCTTTAATGTTAAGTGACTATCGGTTATGGTTCCACTCTTGTTCTTAATCATGTTCATGAGTTATATCCTCTTCGACTGATATATAGTTGTATGCACTGGATTTTATGCTTGCGTTTGTGTTGTTTCTTGCATGTGCAGGTGTCTGATCACGAAGATCGTGAGGGCTGTGATCTGCCAAGGCAAAGGAACGGGAGCAATACCTCTTCTACAGATGACAGCGTTGGATTCCAGGTAAGCCTTCCTCGCAAGTCAGTTTATTTAAAATTAGGAACCTGCACTGTAGCGTGTTTGATTGTTGCTAGACCCGATCTGGGCTAGTAGGGATTGCCTCTGTCCACAGAGGGGATTTACCTCAACAATTTGGCGACTCCGCTGGGGATTCAGCTTGTTGTTTGATTTGTAAACTATAGACGGAGCCTGAAGTACAGCCAGATAGCCTTCGAAACGCTTTTGCTTTGCATTGGCGGAGTAGATCAACGCTGCTTCAGTCTATCTCCGGTTTGGTTTACGGACTGAACAACTTGGAGTTTTGTCTTCTCTTTCCGGTTAACTTCTTGGTCTTGCTTGCTTGGTCAACTCTTTAGACTGGATTTTCTTGTTTTTTTGGCTTTGTTTTAGCCTTGTTTTCACTTTTCTGTGTCTGAGATTGCTTGTTTTTTAATTTTTCCATAGTAAACTTGGCTGGCGCGCTTTTTGGCGTAACAGTCGCACCCATTGGCGCAGGTTGCCTGTGTATCACCCACGCCATTGCCTTTCTAGCGCTAATTTTGAGCTCACAGTCGCGCCAATCCTGTGAGCTATTAGGGTTTGCTGTGTTTCAAGATTTCTGAGGCTGACTTGTGATTTTGATCTTGTTTTTTCGGCTGTTTGGGTGTATTGGAGCATAGTTTGACTGGTTGGAGCCTCCTTCCTTTGGTTGTTTGCCTATTTCTTTCAATTCTGCATACGAGCCCTAGGGAATCTAGGCACCTTTGTGAGTCGAGCCTCCCTTGGGAGTTTTTGGTTTCCGTTCGTTCAGTCAGCTGTGGGATTTCTTCCTTGCATTCGTTTGACAGTTGTTTATCATATTGTTGCATTTTTTGAGTGACTGATTTCGTTTTCATTCGAATTTCGCCTCGCTTCATTTTGGGCCCAGATCACACGACTCATTGGTGTCTTTGGGACTTTTCTTGGTTTTGAGAGACTTTTTGTCGATTTGAGATCTGATTGTTTGTGCCATTGAGTGAAATTTGTTTGTTTTGCTTTCTTAATATCATTTCTCAAATTGCTTCTTATTTGTTTTCGGTTTGTTTAGTTCATCTAGCTATCAAACATTCAAAAAAATAAAAATCTCTTTTGCTTTTGGTTGATTACTGTAAATTGAAATATTTTCGATTTTTACTAGTAATTAGTGAATTTGAAAGAAAATTTTTTAGTTTCATTAGTTTCATTAGAGATATCATTGATTTTCTTCTGATCATTTTGTTTGTGTAAAAAACTCTCAACTCTTCTGTAGCTAGTTTTCATCGAACGAAATGGTGTACTGTGGCATGTAGTTTTGCATTTAAGAGATTTTTGAGACAACACATTTGTTAGGGCCTGAAAACTGAAACGTAATTGAAGATCAAGTTTAAAATCTACTCAATTTACACTAAGGCAGCATTGAAATCTAACGAAACATATTTAAAGGTCTAGGCTAGAGATGTGTTCCGGCGTCTTAAAACCGTGTAGCTGTCATTCGCCTTTTGGCTTTAGACAACGCTAGTACGGACTTGTGCTCCCTGTACCATCGTGTATATAAAGGGAGACCCCTCTAGGTTTCAATCCTTTATCCATAGGAAGCCGAGTCTGCCACCCTATACCCGTGATACACTGAACACAGCATTTGGGGAGATTTCCTGAACGTATGGAAAGTCCTTGGTTGATTTCTCTTTCATTATTGAAACCAAGGTGTATATTGCAGTTCACGGTTATTTGGTACACCCTTTTGCCTAGTTTTCCTGAGCAGTCATTTGATCTTTTATGACTCCCTAAATTTGAAAGGATCACCAAGCGCTTGTCCTTTCACGCTTGTGTCAAATCTAAAAGAGATAGAGTCACCTTTTTTTTTACCGTTTCTTGACTCTTAAAACATGATACAGTGAAGTTTATTATTTTTCAATGTGGTAAAAAATTAATCACCCACGATCACACGCCCTGTTAGACTTTGCTTGTTGACCATTTGATCATGTGTCTTAACTCTTTTTCAGCACGTGTGTGGTTTTGAGTTTTGATGGCAACTTTTTCAGAGTTTACCAACCAAGGAATCCCCTCAGAAGGGAATCCTGGTCATTTCCCTCCTTTTGGGAATGTTGGTGCTCCTTACATGGCAACGTTGTCCCTTCCTTGGTTAACTGTTGGGTTGCCTGTTTGGTTTTTTTCAACCTTTGTGGTCCCAAATTTCTCCCCTACTGTTCAATCAGTTCTTCCACCGGAACAACATCATGTTGATTCCAAGGTGGACCTCTCCCCTTCTTCGCCTTTTTCTACGTCCTCATCTTCTACTTCACCTAGTGAGAGTCTAGATTCGAGTAACCAGGTGGCTAAGAAGAAGAAGAAGATGATGAAGAAGAAGAAGTCTAATAAGCGAGAGGCTAAAAGTGCAACTACTGATTTCGAAACACCTCCTCTTGAAAAACCTTCCAACCCTCCTCGAAAAGTCAAGTTCCCTTGCATGTTGTGCATGGGAGACCATCTCCTTCGAGACTGCCCTGGCATTCCCAAGGTACTCGAAGCATGGTCCAATGGTCGCCCACCATCGGCTTTGACTTCTAGGGGTCAGGCTGGGGGCACGTCCTCAGCTGATGCTGGTAAGGCTCCCATGAATCAGGGTAAGATCACCAATCCCTATAAGTTGTGTGAAGGGCACCATGCCATTCACCTTTGTCCTTATATGGATGAAGCCAAGCGAGTGTTGGACAAACCGGCTATTTCCACACCATGCCTCCCAGCTGGTTATAAACAACTCTCTTTGAGTCTTCCACCTACTGATGATATGATTGGTCAAAAATCACCTTTGGTCAATCCCACTCCCTCAGAAATTCGGATTCAAGAATCCATCCCTGACCAACCATTGGTCGTGGGATCGGTTGAGCTAGCCTCGTCTACGGTACACCAGGTATTTTCTGTCGGGAGTGGACCTCACCCCCCTCATGGTCTTCTGGTTTCTTCAGATTCCTCAGACTTGGAGAAAGATTCTCCTGTCCTCGTATCTCAAGGAGCTGCTCCTCTACCTCCCACCATGGAGGCTTCGGAGGATATCCCTCCCACCTTCGAGATGGAGGTCATGGAGGGTGCTCCTTCTTCCGTAACATCAGGGGAAGACCTTCGCATTTCGATGGTACCCCCTCTGAGTAGTTTGGTCGCTGCCTTTGATTGGGGTCGATTCGCAGGATTCCGCCTTCCGTCTTATGTGCCTTTCGAGATCACAGTACAGGCTTTTGGTCTAGTCGTACCCAGCACCATTATAGACGAAGGCACCTCTGTTAGTATTCTATCCTCGAATACCTGGGAAGCTTTCGTTTCATCGCCGCTTGCGCCCATTATGCAGAATCTGTTGACATTCAACCGAAGAACGAGTCAACTTCTAGGGATCCTTCCAAGGTTACATGTTACTTTGGGAGGTAAAACCATCCATGTGAACATGATGGTTGTCCCAGGCCCCTTGGATTTCAATTTTCTTTTGGGGTGAGATTACACCTATGCCATGGGAGCGCTTGTCTCCTCTCTTTTTCGTGTGGTCTGTTTTCCACATGACGGACGGATCGTGACCATTAATCAGCTGTCGTTCTTTGGTCCTGACATGGAAACTGGCCCGCCATCACCCCCTCATGGTTTTTATCCACCAGTTGTATCTGGCCCACCACAGGTCAACTATGTGGCTACTTATCCTGTGCCTATACCCAGTGATGATGCCATTGTACATCGTGTGCTGGGGGCATTGGGCCCCGACTTCCAGGATGCTTTCCTTCCACCAGGAATGGAACTCCTCGAAGCACCGACTTCCTGTTCATTATGATGAAGTTCGTGTCGAGCATAGTTCCTCTTTTTGTGTCAAGCTCGTTAAAAAATGAAACAACATCGGTCGGAGCATGGTTCCTTTCCTGTGTCAAGCTCCTTAAAAAATGAAACAAGGTGTCATGAGGATAGTTTTATTGTGTCAACCTCGTTAAAATAATGAAACATGAACTCGTTCAATTCCAGTTTGATTCACATCACATCTCTTATATTGTCAACCTTCACTCCATTTTCAATGGACTGAAGCTTGGGGGGCATGTACCTCGAATTGAGACACCATGCTGGGGGGCATGCCCTGTTTCCCTTATTTCCAAGCATAGTTTACATCAGTGTGCTTTTAAGCTTCCATAAAAATAAAATTCATTTCCAAGCATAGTTTGCATATGTGCTGTCACGTATGCTTTTAAGCTTGCTTAAAAATAATATGTGTGATTAAATACATTTCGTAAAATTTTTGGGTCGTTTGTTATGAAACTGATACATTGGATTACATTTGTGTTAGACATCCACATGGCATATAAAAAACATCATCACATGTAAAAGATCCATCTAAAAATAGGCATATGTATATATATATATATATGTATGTGTCGAAATGTTTGCACAACGTGCATCATGTAAATCAAAAAATATATATGTTCGTCTTAATACATCTGGAGACGACATGTCTCTCAAAAAATATGCATGATAAAAGTCCTAGGAGTCTAATCCGCATGGTGCTCATGATAACATGTAACAGCACGCACTAAGCATCTCAAAATTCGGTGGAGGCGACTAGGCACTCCCACCGTGTGTCTCTGGCACGCCATCGGTACATCCGCCAGTCGGTCGTAGTCTGGGATCCCTCGGGAAATGCCTTCGAGATTTTGGATTAACTCCCCCCCCCTCTACACCCTCTGCCAAAGGATCAGGTGCGGGAAGAGTCCTCCGTGCGATAGGAGACATACCGGCTGGTCTCTCTGGACCCATGTCTGCATACATATAAAATGTGTCAGGAAGAACATGTATTAACAAAAAAATCATAAAATATAAAATCAAAAAGAGAAGGGGTCATACCCAACTCCTCGTCCCAATCATCTCCCTCCGGCAGTGGGAGATCTAGATCACCAGTGAAATCAGTACCGGCATATGGCCAGTCTTCCACTACGATCAACTGACACCGCAACCACCCAAAAAACTCCGGCCTCCAGGACATCTATTGGCCCCCTCCAGCTCTGGGCATCAGTTCTGCCCAGCGAGCCATTCTTGGCTCTCATGGAATAGGCTCAGCTACTATGGCCCCTTGTCCCTGGAAGATTGGTAATCGTTCTAGGATGAATGATAACAGGATAGAACCATAGCCAAACTGTTTCAGCTTGGCTTGTTTGCATTTGGTCAGTTGCCTCTTTATGTTTATCGTCACTGCTATGGCCCAGTCGAAAAATAGAGGAGTCATACACTCTGAGGCTAACAAAAGTTGGGCCTTTGTGGCCTCGTGCGGTGCCTGTGACCCTGCAACCCGCGTGATGGTATGTAGCACCACTCTCAGAGCCAGATCAGGAATGGTATGGATGTCCACCTTTCCACTTCCGGATCCCAGTTGTGCCCCTCGGCACACTCGTGCCATCACTTGCTCCATTTTCTCACCAGATGGTCTGCTCCCTGTCAGTATGGGCACCGGACCTCTGCGCGATAATCCGGTTATGAAGTACACGTCAGCAACCTCCAGCTCTAACACTTGATCTCGCAGTTTTAATACTTGTTCATCGGCATCCCACATATTGATCAAGTACTGTAGAAGCTCAGGCTGAGCTCGTAAACAAGGAGTTAGGAAGAACTTTTTCAGCCCACAGTTGCTGAGGGCATTCATGCAAACTTCATTTTCCATGGCTTGTTCATCCTCTTCACCGTGCTCCCTTTCTTTCCACTCAATCACCATTTTGCTCAGTTCACTGCATCAACATAGTCACAAACCCTTAATTAGATCTCTGATGAGCTTCAAATTTCATTTAATTTGGTTAAAATCTTGAAATTTTAGGCGAAAATTGAGGTTCTGTCATTGGCGCGGTTGTTTCCTGAATAGTCGCGCCAGCTGGCGCGAGCCCTTTGCATATAAAAGCTCATTGGTGCAGGTCCGTGCCCGATACCCGTTCCAATGAGCGGAGCCCTAAAAATTTAAAAAGTGGCCTCAAAAGTCTAATGCATGATGGAAAACTATTAAAAAATGGATTGAAATGGAGTGCAAGGAAGCGCCTCTTACCTGTAACTGACGAAACTCTCGATGGTAGCCCGGATCGGTCGTAATCACTGTCAGAAGTTTGCACACCAAACTGGACCACTGCTGCTCTTCGGTGAGGTAAATAGTAAAAAGTAATTCTGTTTTTACCATTTGGCATATTTATAACTTTTTGAACTCAAATAGGTTTTGAAAGTTTTTTTCCTGAATATTTTAATATATTTATGTCGAAAATGGGTTTTACACTTGCCTTTTTGTGCAGCAACAGGTCTTTTACGCAACTAAAATGGTGAAACGAGTTGTATTTTATACTTTTTTGGACTCGGTAGATACACGAAAAAGTCACTCTGGAGTCTTCTTTTAGCTCTTTTCTGACTCTCTAAACATGAAAAGATTTCCGAGGCCCTTGTCGTTTCAATCTCGTTAAAGTGGACACGAATCGACATCTACCCAATATACGTTTACCCCTTTTTCGGGCTGGGATGGATTATTTACGAAAAAGGAATACCCTAGCTTATCGCGACTAGGAGGTTTTCTTAGGTATTGTTTTCTACCTTTTCGGGTCTGAGGAACTATTTACGAAAAGGGACCGCTGGAGTTTACTTTTCTGCTGTCTTTTCAAACTCTCTAAACATGAAAAGACACCAAGTTCTTCCTTTTTCAGACTCGTTAAACCCTGATGACATTGGATTCAGTCGAAATGACGTTATCCGAGTCGCTCCTTCCTAGGGCTCGTTAAATGTACTAGGATGGATTCGCTCGAAGGGTGGACTTATATTACAAGCATATGCTATCCCCTTCAAGCTTGTTATCAAAAATAATGGGGGTACTCTCCAGAAATGGTGGGGGAAAATGGAGCCAATATCGTTGTCCTGTCGGCAGTATGTCGCTCTTGAACATGGCACTTGTCTGCATTCGTGTCGGGTTGGGGACATCTCATCTCGTTTTTTCACTTTGCCTCCATGGGTTTGGATAATCCCTTTTTACCTCTCATCTACTCATTGCCTCGTCATCATGACCTCTGATCCGTTGATTTCAAATACTGCCAAGTCCACTGTCGTGCTGTTTACATGTTCAAGAGAAGTTGAACTCTGCAAGTATCAACCATCCTTTGATTCTCATATGATCCTGATTCAAAAAAACATTATGTTCCTCTGTCTCATGTCGATGATGTGGGAAACATTATGGCCCACCTTTGATGAAGGTCACTTCATGTCGACTTCAACTCATTATCCAGGAAGCTGATCTAGAGACTCTTTCATGGTACCTTGGAGCCTGCATGCCTCAATGGTAGGTTCGTCGCATTCGACGTGAGGTTTTCATCATTGGCCTCCGATCGAGTGATTCTACGGGTGTTCGACACCAGCTCATTGATTCACATGCCATAGATTGTACCTATAGTACCTTGAGGGCCATTGTCATTACTGGTGGTTCCTCTCGCGTCTGTTAACAGCTTTCATCATTGGCTGGTAATTAGACGATGTTCTTGCATGTTCGACTTCAGCTCACATATTCGCATGCTTGAACTTGTACTTTGTTCGGGTCGAGATGGAGTGCGATATTGTGTCTGTTGTAATCCAGGCTGCGATATTGTGGATTATTATGATTATTTACATGACTCACTGATTGGATGGCTGCAACCATACCTGAGTCTATTTATCGATCCTCACTGGATGGCTACGTCCATGCCTTAGATCTGGATTATTGTATACTCTGTTATGGATGGCTACGCCCATACCGTGTATATATCATGTATCTGAGACATCAGTTGTACTTCGCTCCGCAGGTTTTCCGATGGCGGTGTTTTCAGTCGGCATGTTCTCGTAAAGCATTTCACCCCTCTCTCTCTTTCAGGCCTCATGCTTTAGGGGGCATCTGTTACACATAAATTTGTCACCGTCCCTGCAATCCTCATCCCGCACATTGGAGGGCTCATTCCATGACCTGTGGGTAGAGTTAAGACTTGAAAATACTTTCATTGCATCCCTCTGAAGATGAGCTTTAATTGCCTTGAAGACATCTCCCTACAAAAAACCTTAAAAATAGCTCTTTTTCCATTAGCACGGTTCCATAGTTCAGCCCTCGCGCCAAGAGGGAAATCCTCCAAAGAGGGCGCGCCAATTGGTGCTCTGTCATAGAGCCGCACCCGCGCCAACCATATTAAGAGATGTTTTTTAAAAATAAAAGGCGGAAGTTTCATCCTAACAAATTCCTGGACTGATTTCTATCTTGAGTTGGGAGGTTTGGCTACGGATTTCCATAGAGAGGAAGTGGTTTGCCACCTCTCATGGAAGCTTCCATGATGATAGGGCCAATCCCATAATTATAGGGATCCCAACTCCCCGTCCTCCTTCTATAAAAGCTTGCCCATTTCCATTTGCAAGCTAGTTCCAAAGGGTGGCAGAATTTCTAAGTTTCCAAGAGCTTTCATGCTGCAAAAGCCTTCTTGATTCCCTAAGGCTAAATCCAAGCAAGGAGACTATTGCCAAGTATCCAGAGAGAGAGGCTTGTCCCATCCTTGACAGGCTTTATCGAGACATGTTGTGCTGACGACCCGCTAAAGGAGAGTGCTGCGTCGAAGCTATGGTTGTATTCTTCTTTTGACTCTTTAATGTTAAGCGAATATCGGTTATGGTTCCACTCTTGTTCTTAATCATGTTCATGAGTTATATCCTCTTCGACTGATATATAGTTGTATGCACTAGATTTTATGCTTGCGTTTGTGTTGTTTCTTGCATGTGCAGATGTCTGATCACGGAGATCGTGAGGGTTGTGATCTGCTAAGGCAAAGGAATGGGAGCACTACCTCTTCTACAGACGACAGCGTTGGATTCCAGGTAAGCCTTCCTCGCAAGTCAGTTTATTTACAATTAGGAACCTGCACTGTAGCATGTTTGATTGTTGCTAGACCCGATCTGGGCTAGTAGGGATCGCCTCTATCCGTAGAGGGGATTTACCTCCTCAATAGTAGGCTAGCTACCGACATGAAAATTGGACAACTGTAGTCCTCCAGATCATCAGCTACTCCCTTGGAGTGCTGGGAGGAGCTCTCCAAAGTGGAAGAGGAGCTAGAGTCATCTTTGATCTTTTTCTCCACACAGGTCGAGATGTCGTTTCTTGCGCAATTGCTGCTGGAGCTCGTCGAGCCGGATTTGACTGGAAGAGCTACCAACTTGCTAGTATCTTGGGGTTGATGGATTGGGATGGTGGAATTTCTCTGTCACTTCCTGGAACCAGAGGTACCTTCATCTTGGGGCTTCTGCTGAAAAAAGATAGAAATGGTCATCGTAATTCGAGGTCTGGCCATAGCGTTGGTGAAGTGAAATTGTGCGACACTGCTTACCGGAGGAGGGTGCTTGCCTATGTCATGGATTGAAAGAAGTAGGCGAGAGCCAGCACTCCTACCCCCTCCACCCCTACCCCCACCCCCCCTTCTACAACGCATCCGATGTCTACGCATGGGAGTCTTCCATAGGCCAAATGTAGATTGAAACTATCAAAAACTTAAATCGAAACATTTAACATTATATCAAAACATTTAAAACATTTAACATTAAATCAAATTAAAGGCATTTACATATAACTACTTCTTTACTCTTTTTGATTAAATCAAAATAATACTTCACATGGGAGTCTTCCATAGGCCAAATGTAGATTGAAACCATCCAAAACTTACATCAAAACATTTAACATTATATCAAAACATTTAGCATTTAACATTAAATCAAAATTAAAGGGATAAATACATATAACTAATTCTTTAATATTTTTTATTAAATCAAAATAATACTTCACATGGGAGTCTTCCATAGGCCAAATGTAGATTGAAACCATCCAAAACTTAGATCAAAACATTTAACATTATATGAAAACATTTAAAACATTTAACATTAAATGTAGATTAAAATGGTATCTAAAAATTAGTTTTAATTTTTTTTTTACTATATCACAACATTACTTCACATGCCATGTCAATTATAGTTCAACTATCCAATAAAAACATTTAACATTACCGCAACTATTGTTAAGATGAGTTCAAATCAAAACTTAAAAGTTTTAAAAAATCATTTTATTATATATCGTAAATATTAAAATATTAAATATTTAACATTAAATATCACATGCCAAATTCATTGAAACTATCCAACTTAATGGCAACCAGATTATATCGATACATAACATTACTTCACATGCCATGTTACCATAGTTCATAACTAGATTGTTAAAACATTTATAATATATCATATGCCAGTTTGATTCAACTATCCAAACGATTTAATTTAACAAAAAAATATAGATCACAACATTACTTCACATGCCAAATGTACTTCAAGCATCCAAAACTTAAATTTTAAAAACAAAACAAATTATAACACATCATTACATAACATGTCAAATGTAGTTCAAAAGCAAAACAAAACTTCAATTTAAAAAAAAAAAAAAAATATAACACATCATTACATAACATGCCAAATGTAGTTCAGAAGCAAAACATTAATTTATAGATGACAACATTACTAGTAGTTCAATTATCTAAAACTTAAAAGTTTTAAAAACCAAACAAATTATATTAACAACATTACTTCACATTCACATGCAAAAAGTACTAAAACCATCCAAAACATAACTTTTTGGAACAAAACAAATTATAATAACACTGTAATAAAATATTTCCAAAAATTGTAGATCTCAAAAAATATGTCAAAAAATTATAGATCTCACAAGTATCAAACTATATCAAGTTATATATATATATATGATACTGCATCTAAATAATATATAAAAAATTAAATTTAAGACTATCTAAATCTTGAAATCAAATCTACAAATCATGTCCATCAAATAGAGATGGATGTAGCATCTTTCCTATCACGGTCTCAATCCGTGCACTATCATGCGAAGCATGGGAAACCTGTACACAATGCACATGTACTTGAACATTAAAATTTGATGTTTTAAAAATGAGTGAGAATATATATAGAACTTCATGTTAAAAACAAAATATAAAAAAAAATCATGCAATACCTCATGAGGTTCCCTCTCCATTTGTTCACCTGCTACAAGTTCCCCCCCCATGGGAACATCCTACCTTGTGAAATATGTATGATACATAGATATATATATATATATATATATATATATATATATATATATATATATATATATATATATATATATATATTAAAAAAAATTCAAAAGAAAATGCACGTGTACGTATATAAACTTATTTTCAATAATATTAAAAAAAAAGTTAGACAACTTGTTCAAATGGTTGAAATGGTGTGGATGTTCCTATCTCCGTCACTAAAGTCCGTGGATTAAAGAAATCTTCTATGGGAGCCTAAATTCAAAAAAATTAAAATAACTCAAGATATAGATATATATATCTCAATTTTTAATGGAATTTTATGAGGTGGAATACATATATATAACTAAAACATAAATTTTAAAAGTGAAAAATTGTCCATACTTGTGGATGATCTCCTAAGGAAGTAGAAGGTACATCTCCCAAGGAAGAAGAAGGTACCGCCATCCCAAAAACATCGGACGGAATCGGAATCTATTAAAACATTTTATCATTATATATACATACATGTACATGCGTGGAAAATTATTTATTTTAAAAATATCACTTAAAAAACACTAACATTTGCCAACATATCTTTATGGCGAGACCCATCCACATTGTTTGAACCAGAGGTCCCGGACATGATATTAACATTTTCGTCACTCATCATGCATGACAACTGAAAATGGTGTTTTAACATATAATGATACATTTTTGTTAGATTAATGTACATACAAAAAAATGTATACATGTACATACACATGTATTTATTACAAATTTTACTTAGACAGTCCCAAACGTTGGGTTATTAGAAAAACTCGGAAACAGGTTATTCCTCTCTGCTATAATCTGTTTCACCTGTATGGATTCTTTCTTTAAACACATGTATACATGTTAAAATAATTTAACCCTAAGGTCATTAACACATACCATTCTCATGCCCTCTTCCTCATGAATAATTGGGTCTTGAAAACCATTGCAACAATTTTTTGCATATATTCGGAGATCTTCAACATTCATGTTGTCAATCTCTTCATCTGTACAATACACAAAATTGGCACGTGCATTTTCAAGTGCTCTTTGTCGATTTAGACAAACATCAACTCCACCCAATCTGCTATAAACATTGTCGATCATGACATCCCTTGCTTCTAAACTTATTTGAGAAGTCGCATCCATATCTGACCATAGAATTTTGACCCGAAAAGGTCGACTCACCAATGGCGGCTCAAAATGAAGCAACTCCACATCTCACTTAGCGCCCTTACAATCATACAATCGACCTTTCCCTAGACCAAAAAATTCTGACGGAAGGTCATTGTAGTTGGGTTTCATATCCAAAAAAATTCCGCGCAAAAAAATTGAGCAAAATAAACAGGAACCTCGTCATTCCATGGGAGCCTTCCATAGGCCACAAGATGCCTATCATACAAATAGTGAGCTATATTTGGGTGCTTGAAATATTGCACCTTTAGCATTTTCCTTTTTGGCCCTTCCTTGAAATTAAACATTGACTTCTCCATATATTTTGTAACTCTTTGTTTTACATCCTCCCATTTATCGGGACCCATTACTATTTCCTTTCCCTTTCTCATCACTTCTACAAATGTATCAATCGCTGGCCAAATATTTTTGTACACATTTACAAGTTCGCCCAATGAATGTGTAACTATTTCGAGGCTTTGTCAACTCTCAATAGGTAGAGTCAAAGCCACGAGATCTCTCCACAATTTTTCATTAATTTTTTGACACCTTTGTAAGGTGCATTACGCCATGTTTGTTTCCCATGGTATATTAGTAATGTCGACCAGATAAGTTGTGGTGGGTAGACAACCTTCTTCTTGAATGTAGCATTCTGCCCTGTGTCTATTTTGACCAATATTTGGAACATTTTCAGCCTTTGCATCAATATATATATATATATATATATATATATATATATATATATATATATAATTTTGTATATTAGAAAAAATACATGTAAACAAAATTGTACAAATTCAATGAAAAAAATATTGAAATTTATGGCAACCTCGACGTGGTTGGTTAGCATCTTCTCCACCCTGAAACTGTTGAGACCCAGAATGCACATGTTGATAACTAGACCCAGAACAACCCTGCTGAGAACTAGTACCACCAGCCATTGATTGGCCTTCGAGGGAATAAATATCACCACCTTCATGCAACCTGCTACCACTCATTGATGGCCCCCTAAGGGGATTTGAACCACCACCAACCTCTCAAGACGAGAGAGAAGCTTCATAAATAAATACGAATTTATAATCAATTGAAAAATACATTCATGTGTACATATATATACATGTACATATTCATTGATTAAATTGCCTGAACCATACCACAACTGGGTGAACCATGGGCATGCTCCATGGATGGAATAGAGACCCTTCTCTTCTTAGCTCCTAAAAAATAAAAAATGAAACTTATTAAAAACTAATTTAACTCACAAATTTAATAAAAAATCAATTCCATATGTACACACATGTATAGAGATTTAATATTGTATTTAAATACCATGAACATCCCTCCATCCCTGATCCCTCATATGGGATTATGTTGATCTTAGTTGCTCATCCTCCATGATATATATATATATATATATATATATATATATATATATATATATATATTGGTGTATATTTTGGTCATAAAATAAGTTTTAAATTTGATGTAGTGTACAAAAATTATGTAGAACACAACATTCAAAGCACTAATTGATGTGTGAAACTCAATTTAAGAAAAAAAGAATTTTTAAAAATGATAAGTTCACCAAATTGTGCTTTACATGGTGAGAGCACACTTGGTATAAAATTGAAAAAAACACGTGGTCATTAAAAAATAAGTGAAACTGCATTTAAAAAAACTCCATTTAAACAAAAATTTGTTGAAGTCCTCGCATTTTAATTTTATAAAAATGTGAAGTTCACCACTTGTTACAGATCTGAAGTTCACCAAGTTGTGCTTTACATGGTGTGGTGGGAGCACACTTGGTATATAATTGAAAAAAACATGTGGTCATTAAAAAAGACGCATTTATAAGTACACAACACACACATATCTAAGATATGTTACAATGTCCATCAATAAATTTTGAAGAAGAGAGTCTCAACACTAATTCATCTTTGAGAGATGAATCTTGCATTGGCATTGCTATGTATAATTCTAATTCATCTTTGATAGATGAATCATGAATTGGCATTGCCCCACGCAATAGATCAGTAGACATCTTATTAACATTTTCACTATGCCTTATACTAAAAAATTGAAATTGGCTAACAATATTGTTTTCTATTCCATGCAGTTCTTTTAGCCTCTCCTTCTTAACATGGCACATGCCATTCATCTGGTTGCACACAAGTTCAGAATTGGTGAAAAATACAATTCCATTTGATCCATACTCCCTCGTTGTTCCCAAGTCTTCTATCAATCCAATATAATATGCCTCGTTGTTTGTTGTTCTTCCCGGTATATTCATTTTCCTTTGGACAACTTTGCTAGTTGCAATATTGGAAAGCACATATGTAATCAATGCTTTCCCTGGATTGGGATAGCAAGAAACTTCTATGCATAATTTCCATTTTTCAACCATATTTAATGGTTTTCTTATCCCTGAAAAAAAAAATCAATAAAAAATATATATATGACATGGGAGAAATGACGCAAGATCGTGAGGTAAATGACATGTGTATGGTTTATCTTAAAGTTTGACTAAAAAAGTTTATGGTCTAGAATTCACATCTAAAATTAATTGGAGGAAGCCTTTAGTTTGTGGAAGAGATGACACATGTACACAATTTTCCTTAAAGTGGTTGTGTTTTATGGATATTAAAATGAAGAACTTCTATTTAGATCTATTTCAGAGATTGACTGTAGGGGCATTTACTAGATATGTCACCTTTCATAAAAGATGAGATCCAGAGGCTACCTGGACCTTTACAAACTCTGCCTATAGAACTTGTAGAAGTTAAGAAATTTACATTGACAAATTTACTTGTGAGAAATTTACATTGACAAAATATAGAGATTCAACCAGGCTTGTGAAAAGTACAAGAGGACAATGTATAATTCTACTTAGAAGAGTCTTCGGTTTAATGGTTAAGAAATAAAGAGTCGTTACTTTATCTATCTAAAGTAGAAGTGGAATACATTGTAGTTACTTTTTTTTCAGTGTTTTGGATGAAATGGGCTCTACAAAATATTAAGGTAAATTTCTTTTTGAGTGAGTAGAAGTGGAATACATAGTAGTTACTTATTTTTTAGTGTTTTCGATGAAATGGGCTCTACAAGATATTAAGGTAATTTCTTTTTGAGTGTTTTGGATGAAATGAGCTCTACAAGATATTAAGGTAAGGTAAATTTCTTTCTGAGTGTTTTGGATGAAATGGGCTCTACAAGATATTAAAGTAAATCTATATATCTATTAAGTGTTTCAATAAAAGTGTAATAATAATTTCAAAAATAAGATATTCTACTTCCTTCAATCACTATTTACATATCATCATTAAGTACCACTTCCTCACAGAACAAGTCTTTGAGAAAATAGAGAAGATGGAATATATACCCATAAAGCCTCTTGTTAGAGAGGCAGTTAAATATGTGAGAAACAAATTAGGAATATTTTTTGTAAATTATCTTGTTAGAGAACCATTTGAACATGTGAGAAACAAATTAGGGATAGTTCTTGTAAATTATTGTCACTTATTTGACTTCAAAAGAAGTGCATATGAAATTGAGTGCAATATCTATGTGGGAGAGTACACAATATCTAAGGGGGAGAATAGATATACAGAAGGAATAAAAAGAGTAACAAAAGGCATATGATTGTGTCAATAATTTGTAGTCAAGAAAGATAACAAAGGACCATCAAAATTGAGTGCAATATCTATATGATCAGGTGTCAATAATTTGAAGTAGTCATGAAAGATAACAAAGGACCATCAAAATTGAGTGCAATATCTATATGATATCTATATGATCAAGTGTCAATAATTTGAAGTAAAGAATGATAACAAAGGACCATCAAAGGACCATCAAAATTGAGTGCAATATCTGTATGATCAAGTGTCAATAATTTGAAGTAGTCAAGAAAGATAACAAAGGACCATCAAAATTGAGTGCAATATCTATATGATTGTGTCAATAATTTGATAATTTGAAGTAGTCAAGAAAAATAACAAAGGACCATCAAAATTGAGTGTAATATCTATGTGGGACAGTACACAATATCTAAGGGGGAGAATACAATATAAGGAAGAAATAAAAAGAGTAACAAGAAGCATATGATTGTGTCAATAATTTGAAGTAGTCAATAAAGATTACAAAGGGCCATCATCAAATTCAAATTGAAAGATCAAGTAGTCTTCTTCATGAAGAAGAAGCATTAACTAGGTTCATCATTTAAAGGGTTCATTTTTTAATGAAAAAAATTATGAATAATATGGAATGAATCATTGTACATTATGATAAATCTTGTATTTAAATGACATTTGATATATGAATAAAAAAGAAAATGGAATCATCTCTTCATATATATATATATATGTGTGTGTAAGAGAGAAATAAAAAGCAAAGGTAATTCCACCAAGCCTAAAGGAGCATGTCCTAGTACATTAAATTATGTCCTAATACATTAAATTGTGTTTTGTTTCTTTAAATTATGTTTGGTTTCTAGAAGCATTAATCATGAAGAGTCACTAGATCCACATTTCCATCATAATATTTGCAAGTTCACATTTCCATCATGCTATTTGCAAGTTCTATATGAAGATATGCAGTCTAATAACTAATTAGCAAGTTGTGATGTCCTAATACATTATTATGTTTGGTTTCCATCATACTATTTTCAAGTTCTATATGAACATATGTAGTCTAATAACCATACAGTATAGCCCATATAACATATAACGACCTTTGACAATATGAGAAAAGAGTCAGAAAATAGAGAAGCCTCCTAGTAGAGTATAACATATAACGACATTTGACAGTATGAGCAAAGAGTCAAAAAAACAGAAAGGCCTCCCAGCAAAGTTCCACCTGTTTATCAAGGTAAGAAACATAATATCAGAAGTGAAACAATGACACCACTGAACATATGTGAATTTAGATATTAAATTGACATTTATTGCAAATAACATGTGCATGGTTTATCTCAAAGTTTGACTTAAAAAGTTTCTGGTAGAATTCACATCTAAAATTAATGGGAAGAAGCCTTTAGTTTGTGGGAGAAATGACACATGTACATATTTTTCCTTAAAGTGGTTGTGTTTTATGGATATTAAAATGAAGAACTTCAAGTGGTTGTGTTTTATGGATATTAAAATGAATAACTTCTATTTACATCTACCGGAGATTGACTGTAGGGGAATTTAATAGATATGTCACCTTTCATAAAATATGAGATCCAGAGGCTACCTGGCCCTTTAAAGACTCTTCCTATAGAACTTGTAGAAGTTAAGAATTTTTCATTGACAAATTTACTAGTAGAAATTTACATTGGCAACATATAGAGATTCAACTAGGCTTGTGAAAAGTACAAGTGGACAATGTATAATTCTACTTAGAAGAGTTTTTGGTTTAATGGTTAACCAAGAAAGAGTCGTTACTTTCTCTATCTAGAGTAGAAGTGGAATAGATAGTAGTTACTTCTTTTTGAGTGTTTTGGATCAAATGATCTCTACAAGATATTAAGGTAAATTTCTTTTTGAGTGAGTAGAAGTGGAATGTACATAGTAGTTACTTCTTTTTTACTGTTTTGGATGAAATGGGCTCTACAAGATATTAGGGTAAGGTAAATTTCTTTTTTAGTGTTTTGGATGAAATGGGCTCTACAAGATATTAAGGTAAATTTCTTTTTGAGTGTTTTGGATGAAATGGGCTCTACAAGATATTAAGATAAGGTAAATTTCTTTTTGAGTGTTTTGTATGAAATGGTCTCTACAATATATTAAGGTAAATATATATATCTATTAAGTGTTTCAATAGAAGTGTAATAATAATTTCAAAAATAAAATATTCTAATTCCTTCAATCACTATTTACATATCATCATAAAGTACCACTTCCTCACACAATAGTCTTTGAGAAAATAGTGAAGATGGATTACATACCCACAAAGCCTCTTGTTAGAGAAGCATTTTAATGTGAGAAACAAATTAGGAATAGTTCTTGTAAATTATCTTGTTAGAGAACCATTTGAACATGTGAGAAACAAATTAGGGATAGTTCTTGTAAATTATTGTCACTTATTTGACTTCAAAAGAAGAGCCTATGAAATTGAGTGCGATATCTATGTAGGAGAGTACACAATATCCAAGGGGGAGAATACAATATATTTGACTTCAAAATAAGAGCCTGTGAAATTGAGTGCAATATCTATATAATCAAGTGTCAATAATTTGAAGTAGTTTTGAAGTAGTCAAGAAAGATAACAAAGGACCATCAAAATTGAGTGCAATATCTATATGATCAAGTGTCAATAATTTGAAGTAAAGAAAGATAACAAAGGACAATCAAAATTGAGTGCGGTATCTATAATATTGTGTCAATAATTTGATAATTTGAGGTAGTCAAGAAAGATAACAAAGGACCATCAAAATTGAGTGCAATATCTATGTGGGAGAGTACACAATATCTAAGGGGAAGAATACAATATAGGGAAGGAATAAAAAGAGTAACAAGAAGCATATGATTGTGTCAATAATTTTAAGTAGTAAAGGAAGATAACAAAGGACCATCATCAAATTCAAATTGAAAGATCAAGTAGTCTTCTTCATGACGAACGAAGAAGAAGCATTAACTAGGTTCATTAGTTAAAGGGATCATTTTTTAATGAAAAAATCTATGAATAATATGGAATGAATCATTGTACAATATGATAAATATTGTATTTAAATGACATTTGATCTATGAATAAAAAATAAAATGGGATCATCTCTTCATATATATATATGTGTGTAAGAGAGAAATAAAAAGCAAAGGTAATTCCACCAATCCTAAAGGAGCATGTCCTAATACATTAAATTATGTCCTAATACATTAATTTATGTCATAATACATTAAATTATGTTTGGTTTTTAGAAGCATTAAGCATGAAGAGTCATGAGATCCACATTTCGACCATACTTTTTGCAAGTTAAAGGAGCATGTCCTAATACATTATTATGTTTGGTTTCTAGAAGAATTAATCATGAAGAGTCATGAGATCCACATTTCCATCATGCTATTTGCAAGTTCTATATGAAGATATGTAGTCTAATAACTAATTAACAAGTTGTGATGTCCTAATACATTATTATGTTTGGTTTCCATCATAATATTTGCAAGTTCTATATGAAGATATGTAGTCTAATAACTATACAATCTAGCCCATATAACATATAACAGCCTTTGACAGTATGAGAAAAGAGTCAAAAAACAAAGAGGCCTCCCAGTAGAGTTCCACTTGTTCATCAAGGTAAGAAACATAATATCGAAAGTGAAACAGTGACACCATTGAACATATGTGAATTTAGAATGATTTCAACTCTTTTTTCAAAGGAGAAAACACCTTGTTTCATATATTAATAATAGTTCATATACAAAATCCTCTTGATATACCCATAACAGGTTATCAAGTATAAAAGATCAGATTCCATCTCATACAGAAATACATTACAGTAGTATAAAAGAAAATATGTAGTCACATATAAAATACAATATGTAGTCACATTACAGAAATACATTACAGTTGTATAAAAGAAAATATGTAGTCACATTATAGCAGTAGATCATTCGAGTTCAATCATTCTAGCGTTGATGAATTGAGAGAAGGCTCAGTAATGGCATAAGCTTAACAGTGGTGGGAAACTTCCATGCAAAAGGCGAGAATCAGCTAGAGCGAATGAAATTGATGGATCCACAGGAACAATAACAGCTGCAGCAACCGAATGCATATCATACTACCAAAAATTTAACATACACCGTACAGCAAAAGGTAATAAAATTTAAAGCATAATTAACAACATAGATGCTTTGTTTTGAATTTTGGGGTTTCAAATTCCCACTTGGTTATAAAGACAAAATTTCTATAGCAATGAGTGCCTTGACTTCTACATGACGCCAATCAACTCAAATTGAAACCAAGAATTCCAAAAGGCGCATTTGCAGTAACAATCCAAATTTAACATAGAAAAGCGAGTGCCTTGACTTCTACACGACACCAATCAACTCAAATTAAAACCAATAATTCCAAAAGGCGCATTTGCTGTAACAGTCCAAAGTTAACATAGAAAAGGAAATCCATATATACACAAGTGAACCCCCACATATAATGGACTCCCCTGAAGCCCAGGGTTACTTCTTACAGCGGAAAGCCCTAGAACTTGCGATTCATGAGAGTTTATTTGCAGTAAAAGTCCAAAGTTGACATAGAAAAGGGAGTGCCTTGACTTCTACATGACACCAATCAAATCAAATTAAAACCAAGAATTCCAAAAGGCGCATTTGCTGTAACATTCCAAACTTAACATAGAAAAGGAAATCCCTATATACACAGGTGAACCCCCAAATCTAATGGACTCCCCTTAAGCCCAGGGTTACTTCTTACAAGGGAAATCCCTGGAACTCGTGATTCAAGAGAGGTCACAAAGTGGATATTTTATGTTTCAATGAGGTTTTTTCATTTCAACAAGGTTCTTTTTTCAACAATGCCCTCAAATATGTGGGACTGACTTAGGCATCCAAGAATCATCTTAACAAGAAAGACATTGGTGATACCAAAGTTGTCGAAAACAATTTATATGAAAAAAAGGAACATTTTTGACTTGGCATGACATGCAGTAGGCTTAATTAGTACTAATGGAACTTGGTGATTGCACCATAATTGGTAATGAATAATTCATGCAGATTTCAATGTATCATGTTGTGTAACATATGTTTAAAATGAAAATAATTTTGTAGCTATGAACCTAGCAACATTTAAGGTATCTAGTGTCTTCATAATTGGGGAGAAAAGGACACAAGTGCATATAATGGGGGAAAAAAGGACACAATTAGAGTGCATATAATGAAATCTAACACCATGTTGCATGGGTGCAGGTTTAAAACTGGGTGTAGACTTGTAGCATGGATGAAAACATTCAGCTATAAGGTACAACAATATGACAATTTTCCTTTGTAAAATAAGAGGTTGTCGGGAATGTGAATCCCATTGATAAAGGTTCAGAGGAGGAGGAGAATCAACAACCTGATCTCACCTGGTAGTTTGCTTGACGTCACCGCAGATAATCACCAACAGAGCAGACGGAAGCAACCCCATACCAGCAGCAGCGCTGCAACAATTCAACTAACAGAACAAAAACACAAAAACACGCGAAGAAACAAAGAAAAGAAACACAGACGCGGGAAAAAAATGAACTTTGCAGGTGATATATTTATAAGAACTAGTTCGGCCGAACTATTTTAAGAGTAAAAGTTCGGCCGAACTTTTGTTGTCTGTTTTCCCATTTTTGGAAAAAATTCTGTTTTCCCATGCCATCAGTGTGTCGTCAATCTAAACAGAAGAACGAGTTCGGTTGAACTTATTACAAACTTCGGCCGAACTATTGCCGAAAAAAAAATTATGCCCCCTATTCTCACAAAAGTGTAACCCAACTTCACATTTCCACCCATCAAACTCAATAAAATTAGTTTTCCATTACTACTCTCACTCAGCCCGAGAGCTAGATGATTTCTCAATCTACTTGAAGTGAACCCTCAGTAATTTCTAGTCCAACATACGACGAATTTCTTAGTTAAACTCATATGTGACCATTACAACCATATCTAGAGACACTTTTGTATTCCAATATATATCAATAATGAGCAAATATTAGCTCGAACATACTAGGGTACACCTCAGGTTAAGAACTTAGTCCTAGAAAATTTAGGTATCCTCCTCGAAATTATCCATAGAAAATTAAAAAATCTCTATTTGAACAATTTCCAGAATTAATTTTTATGAAAATATAAATAGAAGTGTGAGATTCTAAACTATTACAAGAACCCTTGAACATCAAAATTGTCCGATTCTTAGATATTCCAATTAGCACGTCTTTGGCCTTAATAAAAAATACCTTGATAAAAGTGTTAAAAATACCATTCTGTTTATGGCAGTTTAAGGCATTTTCTGTACTCATCTGAAAGACAATCACCATCAAACCGATAATCTGTCTACCGAAAAGAAAGGACCACCTCAGCAATGTGTTAGCCCAGTAAGTGATTACGAGCCAGATCGTTTATTCACCATGGAAAAATGCAAATTTCAAATGTAAAATTATTGAATCAAGGTTTATTCTACTCTTATTTTAAATATAAGAGAGGTATACAGATGTATTTAAAAATATGTTAATAATAAAAAATTATTTTAATTTGCATTATGAATGTTTGAATGTACATATTATGTGAAATATTTTAATGTCATATGATTACACATTATGTATCATTTCAAAAAAATTATATATATCATGAAAAATTTACGTTTTTATGGTTAAAAAATTAATTTCTTTATATATATAGTCTATTTAGTATCCAAAAATACAATTTCGAACAATGAAAAATAACGCATTGTATTTTACATTTTAAAAAAAATTGTACATGCAGAAATTTGATGCGTCTTTACTTATATTAAATTCCTACTTAAGATAAATCTATACTAATTTTATTACACTCCAACACTACAGTCCTATCTAGTCTTCATAGATGTTATTTTTTCATCTCTTCAAGAGTCATATTGCAGTAAGGAAAAATTTTACATTGTTGGAATGAACAAATAGAATTTTTTAATTTCATGTCTTGTCTCTAATGAGGCATAGAAGAATATTCTATCCATTAAATTCGGTCTGAGAGCTAGATGATGCTCAATCCACTTGACGTGAACTCTTAGTTCTTTCTAAGACGAATTTCTTAGTTAAACTCATCTTTGTCCATTACAACCAACCATCGCTAGAGACATTTTTGTCTTCCAATATATATCAATGATGAGAACATACTAGCTCGAACATCCTATGGTACACCTTAGATTAGGAACTTAGTCTTAGAAATCCTAGGTATCCTCCTCAAAATTGTCCACTAAAAATTGAAAAAACTCAATTTGAACAGATTTGTAGAATTTGTTTATGTGAAAATCCAAATAAAAGTGTGAGATTCTAAGCAAGTAGCCATTTTTTACTAACACTTCCTTTTAGCACCGTGCTTTTTGGTGAACCATAATACCAACGTATAGAATTTTAGAGTATACTTTGTCTCTTAAGATAACCCCACATTCTAAAGACAAGAGGAAAGTGAAAGCATAAAAAAAAACCATGACCCTAGAGTGAACGTATAAAGAACCTATCACACTAAACTAAAAGGTGACCAAACTTAAAAAATTCATTGAAAACATAGCTAGATAAAGGGTGTTTGCGAAGAAATAATAAGAGAGGGCCAGAGAACATACCAATAAACAATCAAACCTCAATGAAGACAATAAACAATCAAACCTCAATGAAGACAAATGGAAATGAATGTCAAATATCACGCTAGCATAAAAAATGATGGATCATCGTTACTGGTCATTTCCATCTAGTTTATCCTCCATGCAAGTCGGTCCTCCATGTAAGTCACCGTGTTGTGATATGGGCCAACACCTTAAAAGGATTAACCCACGGCCTGACATAAACATCACTGAGTGATCACTTAACCTCATTTAATAATAGGGTTCCATGTCAGTTGCATTCATTGGGCAACGACGCAATGCCCTTATCATTTATCAACTCACTAGACCCGAGTGAATATCATCACTTTTATATTTAAATAGTTTTTGGAATAGAATTTATGTGTGACTTAATTTGTATGTTATATTTTCAAGAAACATTTAAAAAAAAATTATAATGTGAAGGTTTCTGATAATAGAATAAAAATATTTGTATTTTAATTTAAAAAATATTAAAATTATTATTTAAAATAAAATTTTAATTTAACATTTTCTATATTTAATTTAGTTTCCAAGTCTTTATTTGCTTGAAATAGAAATTCACAAAAGTTTCTAGAAACATTTCTCAACTAGTTTAGGATGTTTGATTCCTTTCCTAAACTTTTTAAAATGTTGAAATAAAGAAAACAAATGTAAAAAATTTTAGTTTAGGCTAATTGTTGTTAAAATGAATCAATTTTTAATATCAATTTTATTTTATGCCTTATAAATAAATGTTCTCAAATTATATTTTTTTTAGTATTTTTCTCTTAACCTTTATTTTAGGGATTGTTCTCATCTATATTTCAATTTCTAATAATCATATTAGTTTCTCTTCTACAGATTTCAACTTCAATATTATAGATTTTATTTCAAATTTTTGAATGAGTTCATATTGAACCTAACAACTCTATAAAAATCTAATTAATTAAAAAAAAAACATTAAAAATTAACACCTTCTAAATAAAAAGTAACATCTCCTTCAATGAAAACAAAAAATCATAAAAAAATACCAACATACTCAAACTTAATATTATATAGAAAATAAGTTTTATATCATATCAAAATTTTATTAGAAAATTAAAATAAGTTTATATTGTAGCTAATTTTTTTATAAAATTTCAATTAATTAAAAAAACAATATTATTACAAATTAAGACATTTTAAAGAAAGAGTAACATTTCTTTCAATAAAACCAATAAATCTTGAAAAAAAGATATCAACATATTCTAGAAAATTTAAATTACTAAAATCTATAGCATAAATATTTTGATGTTAAAATTCTGTTATCATATCTATATTTTTAACATAACATTACACTCTCCAAACCAAATATCTTAATATAAAAAATATAACAGTGAGACTATATTAATATAAAAAAATATAACATTGCAGTCTCAGAACCAAATATCTCAGTAAGATATTCAGTTATAATAAAAAATTAACAATAATAACAATAAATAAATTAACATGATTTTTTAAATATACATAAATTTATGGTTTCATTTATTTTCATGCATGTTTTCATTCATACATTTATTATTCATTAACAATCATCAACCACATACACGGGATGATTTCAAGGTTTGTTATACTACCTTGTTAGTTTGAGCCAGCATCAAAATTCTCCGATTCTTTGATATTCCAGTTAGCACATGTCTTTGGCCTTAATAAAAAATACCTTGATAAAAACGTTCAAAATACCATTCTGTTTATGGTAGTTTTAAGGCATTTTCTGCACTCATCTGAAAGACAATCACCGTCAAACCGGTAATATGTCTAGCGAAAGGAAAGGACCACCTCAGCACTGTGTGAGCCCAGCAAGTGATTACGAGCCAGATCGTTTATTCACCATCGAAAAATGCAAATTTCAAATGTAAATTTAGTAAATTAAAAGGTTTATTTTTCTTTTATAAAAATGCATTTAAAAACATGTTAATAATAGAAAATTGTTTTAATTTGCATCGTGAATATATTTTAATATCAATTGGCAATACCGTATATATTATTTTAAAAAAATTATGTATATATTATGAAAAGATTAAGTTTTTATGGTTAAAAAAATTAATTTCTTCATATATATATATTTTATTTAGCATTCAAAAAGACAATTTCAACAATGAAAAATAATACATTGTATTTTACATTCTAAAGAAATTTGTACATGAAGAAATTTGATCCCTCTTTACTTAGATCCGTACTTAAGATAAATCTAAGCTGATTTTATTACGCTCTTAAAATTGTAGCCTTGTCTAGTTTCCATAATCTAAATAGAAACATAAAAAGAGAGAATGTTATGTATATTTGGATTCAATATTAATTATGAGAAAGAGAAATGTAAGAATTTGGTTTTTCATCTTCACTCTCTTCCCTTTTCATGAATTAATGATATTCATAGGAAATGTTTTGTCTAAAACATTTTCAATAGTTGAGAAAAGTTTGGGTATTAATAATTTTGATGCATTTACTGAGTCTTATTCCAAAAAAAAAAAAGGAAAGAGTGTTATTTTTTATCTTTTCAATTTCTTAAAAAAATTGAAAAGTAAAGTCATATTGCAGTAAGGAAAAGATTTACATTGTTGGAATGAACACGTAGAATTTTTTAATTTGATGTCTGATCTCTAATGAGGCATAGAAGAATATTCTATGCAATAAATTCGAAAATTTTTCATATTGAAAATTTTTAATGTAACATCATAGTTATAATAATTAAAAAAATAAAGAAAAACATTAATGAAATTAGGATAGAACAGTTAACTTAATCATTTCCCAGACAAATACAGGTATGAGACAGAAAAGAAAGCTATTGCATCATGTATGGTATCGTACTATATGGAATATGGACGGAGACAAACTCCACGAATTGTAAGTTCAATTGGAGCGACAATGACAATTCCATTATCTTACAAACAGTGATATAATTGATGTGGCTATGAAAAGCGAGGACAGTTGGTAAAGAGTTGGCGAAAGTACTTACAAGGCGAGTGAGAACATATATTCTGACAAGCTATCTTTCCATGCATTGCACCACTGCGTACATAAATATTCAGTAAATTTTTATTTATTTTTTATTTTGTTGCGTACATTTTTTTTTGTTGAGTGAATTAGGGAATCAACTTGGCCAGTTTAATACCATTATGACCATTCATAGGTGTCTAGTTAGTTTTTTTTTTTTTTTACAAAATGGTTAAGTTACGGGATTTGAATTTTCATCAATTTCTACAAGACATTCGTTTTCATGGTGTTTTCTAGGAATTACGTTAATAAATTTTAATTTACAGTTAGAAAATTTCATGAGAGTTTTTTAATTTTTTTACTGGTTTTGGGAATGAGATTGAGTATCATGAAAGTGGATGAGAACAATATAGTTTCCAGGAAAAGTAGTTTTATTATGTTTTTATTCGCTTTCTTCTTTAATGTCTATCACAATGGCTCATACGCATTGGGACAATGGTTAGGGAGTTTTTGGTTGTAATTAGGTGATTTTTTTTTTTGTCAGTGTATATCTTTTTTCGTTAGTCAATGGTTAGGTAGGTTTTAGTTGTATGTAGGTGAAATATTTTTTTGTCATATTATTTGACAATAGTTAGAGAGAGCTTCTGATTATAATTAAATAAACAAATTTTTTTGGCTAAATTATATAGCTATATATTTTATTTTTTTAATTCTTTTGTAAATACATAAATAATATATACTCTTTTAAAAACCATTACTTAATGTAAAGTTGACAAATCAAACTTCCAACTCCAACGAATTTAAATTCATACTAGCTGGAATTTATAAAGAAAAACTCCGAAACATGAAATGGAGAATAATACAATTAAACTACTGCAAATGCTTATCTCAATTGTCATTCCAAGATATCGAAATGTTATACAACGAGGTCAACCGTTAAGATTCCTCGAACCGACCATGTTAAGATCAAGTGCCGGCAAATCGAATATAATAGCGTCGGCACACCGTCCCTCTCAGTATAACTTTTGCAGGCGTAAAATCTCGTACTGAACATTTAAATTATGCAAATAACAGCTTTTAAATAAAACCACCATTTGCTAAATAAGCGCATTGGAAGGCATATGTTGTTGTATGAAAAGATGTTGAGATGCTTTAGAAGGGTGAATTGAAAAAATACTTTGAAATTAAGGTACGAAACAGCAGTGAAAAATATAGTTTTATGTATATATTAATTTGCTGGTAATTCTACAAATTGTTTTTTATCTTAATTTTTTTAATAATTTTTTAATGTTATTTAAATTTGTGAGTTTTATTATAAAAAAGTTTGTGACAAGCCTGTATAAATGAGTTACGTATAAATAATTGCAGACTCATGTAGTGTTAATTTTAATTTACAATTTCAAAATCATTTAAAATAACTATTCATACACAATTTTTATCATTGGCAAGTGATTAGTGGTTCATTAATTAAAAATAGTTATTTTTTTTAATTAGGCAGTTAAATTTGATTGGAGATTAGTGAACTTGTTGTTACCTCATTACACATAGAACCAATTTAATTTTGTAATTTATTTTCTCAAAGAAAGTTTTGATTCTCTCCGGAATGACTTTTAGACTAAGATTTGTAGCCTTTGTTCCAAAATACTTATCACAAGATGGCAAACTAGTCACTAATATAATAAATTTATTATTGGGAAGTTATTAGTTGTTGATTAATTAAAAACAGTTTTTTTTTTAATTGGGCAGTTAAATTTAATTGGAGATTAGTGAACTTGCTATTACGTCATTATACAGAACCCATTCAATTTTGTAATTTATTTTCTCAAAAAAAATTTAATTCTCCCCGAATGACTTTTAGACTAAGATTTCTAGCCTTTGTTCCAAAATATTTATCACAACATGACAAACTAGTCCCTAATATAATAAATTGGATAGGAGATTAGTGAACTTTTTATTACGTCATTACACATAGAACCAATTCAATTTTATAGTTTATTTTCTCACAGAGTTTTAATTCTCCCAAATGACTTTTAGATTAAAATTTCCAGCCTTTGTACCAAAATACTAATCACAAGATGACAAACTAGTCACTAATATAATATAAGAAGATGCCTTGATAATGCAATGGAGACGGGTGTATTCTTTGGCTAAACTGTTTAAAGAAAAATAGTTTATATGTATATCGTCTTTTTGCTTTTAAAATAAAATTAATAAAATTATTTTAATATTATATTAATAACACTCATGGATTAGTAGTTAAAATGGCTGGGAGTGCCTTTTGTTACTCTAACTAGATATCCATGTGCATGTTTAAAAATAATGTATGAATATAAATATATGTTTTATATAAAATAAAAAATATTTTACTTATGTATTAATATAATTTATAAATATAATATATGAAGATTTTAAAAAATAATATATTATATATTAATATAAATAATGATAATTATTTAAATTTATTTTGATTGGTTTTAAGAAAGGTTATTATTATCATTTAAATTTAATTGTATAAAAATAAATAATATTGTTAGATAATATTAAAAATAGATGGCGGTGGCGATTACGATGAGTTAAAAGGTCAAGAAAGTTGGTAATGTGACAAATATTTGAAATTTTAAGAACATCTAGTTTCTCTATAAAACTCATGAGAATTAGTTTCAATCTTAACAGATTATGTTCATTTTCTTCTTAATATTAAGGAAGGTAGTGAGGTCATTTTTTTCTTTTAAGATTATAGTTGATTACATACTTATAATATACTAGTTTCCTTATTCCCTCTAAATATTTATTTCCCGATAACTTTTCCTTAAATTTGGAAGTAATAATATTTTTAATACTATCTAGATTATGCAAGATGATCCTATTCTTTATTCTCCATTAGTCCATCAAAGACTCTGCATCCTTATGCCACCCTTGCTTGAGCCAAAGGTAAGGGATTTTACTAGAGTCAGAAGCAATTTTAGGAAACCTCTTCGCATCCATGTTGTATAAATTCTGCTTATAAATAAGATAGATATTTATAACCATGCTTTCAATTCCTTTTCTCTTACTACCTCTTTTAGAGAATGATTCTCACTTAAAAAGAATATAAACAAATTCTTTGTAGAAATTATTAGTTTCTTGGCTTGATATTCACTTACGAGTGAAACTTTTTACTTTCCTTTATATGCATTCATGGTGAAATATTGGTATTGGTTGGCTCTTCACATGAATTTTTCATATCGTATGTACATATAGGGACATCCAAACACCTATCCACATACATCAAGTGGAAAAAACTCTAGTTCTACTTCATCAATAAAATAAAGAATAATAGAAAATATAATTTTTCACTATCATGTTACCATTAACTATGCATCCATATTTACCCATCCCAATTGGTGTGGTCTTGGATGATCATGAACTTCCAATCCCAATTTGTTGACTAGCTATGCTACAATGATATTTTCCTATGATTTTGATTAAAACATAGCATCAATATTTTCCTTCTTAACCATATATTTATGTGGAAGAGTTTGGTCACTTATTTATCTTCATGTTGTTATATTTATTTTTATTTTTTGGGTTTACCTATATATGCAACTTTTAACACTTCTCCTCTATATGAGTGTCAAATATTATAGTGGTTGTAGTGGTTTTAGGAATCCTTGAAATGGTGCGTTTTGGATATTGCATGTTTATCTTTTCCCCCTGTCCACTTACTCTTCCCCTCTTTAGAAGCACCCCATTACTCCTCTTCCCCTCTTTAGAAGCACCCCATTACTCCTTCTGCTTTGAGATTACTCTTGGCCTATGTTTTCTAGGTATTGTGCCTATACACAAGCTACATCCATTGATATGTGTTTAAAAAAGTCAATTTATTTAGTGTAAGGCTTTATAGACCCCCATATACTTGAGGAGTACATCTAGGTTCTTTGGGGAGATACCCAACATTGTTTCCATTTTTCTCAACTCTATTGTGTACTCTTCTACACTACACCTGCTTCCACTTGAATTAGTGCCACGAGATGTAGTGGTATTATACAATACCCAATAGCATAAAATTGCATATTTATTAAGCTTTTAAATTCCACCGACTTAGTCACTAGAGGATCTCCCTCCAACCTCAAGGTCTCCATGTGGCTTTCCAACCAATTCAAGGAATGACCTTCTAATTTTAGCTACACAAATGAAATATTTTGTTCTTCCTCTATATGGTGAACACTAAAATAAACTTATAATTGTTGCAACTAATGACATAGCTTCATAGGATTGATGTAACCTTAGTATAACTTAATATCAGCTTTGAATTCCATTTTGAATAGGCATTATGAATGGTTGATGACACTTGAACTAGCTTGAGAATTTTTGGATATTTTATTCAACTCATTCTTTGTTTATTCTCGACCTCTTAATCTTCCCTCTAATAAAACCTCTACATTAAAAATCCAATATATATTAATAGTTCATTCTTATTGGTTAGGCCAAGAATTCACATTATAGATTATATCTGAAACCTATGCTTCCAGCTATAAAAACCTCTCCTCTATATGATAAAGACAATTATTCACAAATTCATTGTACATGACTAAGGTTTTATGACTTTTAGTTTTATTGTTTTAGATACCTAAAAATTTCCCACAATATACCAATAGAGACCTATTTGATACCAATACGATTCATAAAATATCATGCACATTCCACTAGAGAGTTCGTCATAACAAGTCTAATAAAATTCTACACTATGAGGGTTTATCTCTCTTTATATTTTAGGATCTATAAATGATTATTTATTGCGTATGAATGGGATTTCAAATTATGCAAATCATAGCCAACAAAGAAGTAAAAAATGACAAGCCACAAGTTTACACAAGCTATAACGTGAGAAACCATTTCAGGAGAAAATCTAGCTAGAAGGTTAGGTTGCTTTTCTGTCTTTCTCTGAATACAAAATTGTTGCCAGTATAAAAAAGCTTGTGGACCTTGCACTACTTCAATGCACAAATCCTCTCTATGTTCTCTCTCCCTATCCAACTTGACTACTCTACTTGTTTATGGAAAAAAATACACTAAAATGGAACAAAACTCCTTTTCCTCCTACTTGCACAAATATAACACAACCCAAAAACTCATTAGTGGTTACGTTTTAATCCTTCAACTCTTATCCAAGGTTACAATATGGAATATTTTACAATTTTCTTCATCATTATTACATTTCTATCCCTGTTTCCATGAGTAACGGTGGTTGACATGGCATCCTCTCCGATTATGGTGGCTAAAACAGGAAGGTCAACTTTCAAGTGGCATAAATTTTACATTAGACTCTGATTGAGGTGATTATTGCATCATTAGAAATTATATGATTCAATAGGAAAAAAATGCGTGGTTTAAAAGTGGAAAATTTTTCCCCCAAAAAAATTCTATTTGATGCCTCGAAATCATTTGAAAACGTTTCAGATATCAACTTGCCAAACTAGGTCACACCGATAAAAATGGTTTTGTGAGATAATTCCTCCACTTTTCCACTCTTAAAGAATCTATTGTATGAAAATAAATATGATTACCCATTATGGTCATCTTGTAAATTTAATTTTCTTCTTAATAATAGTCAATACAAAGAGATAATCTTGGTTTTCAAGATTGGGGTTGATCATATCCATATAATATCCTAGTTTCTTTTTTCCCTCTAGATATTTATTTCCTCACAATTTCTCATTAAATTTCGAAGTAACAATATTTTTATTGTTACATAAATTATTCAATATGATATCCTCTTTCATTTCCAAATGGTTAATACAAGACTGGTTATCCTTATGTTTCTCTTGCTTGTACAAAAGGTAGGGAATTTTGCTAGAATCTAAAGCAATTTTAGAAAACCTCTTGGATTCCTTGTTGTATAAATTATTCTTACAAATAACACACCTATTAATAGCCATGCCTTAAACGGGGGAAAAACTTTCTTCAATTAGGAGTAGAGGATAGGGAGTCCTTCCTTTAATCTAGAGGTTGTAGGATATAAATTGCTTCCATATCCATTGAATATTTATCCATAACTCTTTGGAAATATTGAAAACGCAGATCACACAACCACATAAAATAATAAATGTGACGAGAGTTTCAAAGAGAAGATTTATTTTAAATCACAAATACAAATATATTTCTACTTAAAATTATTTTCATGCCAATAGTAAGCCTTCAAACCTCAATTTACCCTTTTCTCAACTCTATAATTTCAATTAAGGTTATGATGGATGATGATTCCAAAATATTTGTATGAAGGAATTTCCTCGATGGTGTTGTAATCTTAAATAAAAGTGTCATAGCTGATATTTTGGGATTTAATTATCATACCATTACTATTGTTGGAATTTTCAATGAATCCATCTTAAATCATAAATACTGAGGATTCTTAGTTGATTTCTAAGATTGTATTGGCTCATTTACAAAAGAATTTTTTTTTCAACATAAAGGATAATATGTTTGACTAACCAATTAGATTTGATACAACACATCCCCCATATTCCAAATACTCTTTAAGCTTATCAATATATATGCCAAAAGGGGTAGTAGATAAGGAACACATTTGATTGACTCCAATATTGCATTTAATATACTCCAATAAACCCTCAATCGTCCTAATATTGGAAATAAAATTATTATGCAACCTCGTCATAATAACTACAACTCAAGAGGAACCATTATCTCCTATATCCTCTTCCATAGCACTACTCTGGTAATGGTATAAAAATCCTTTTCTAAAGTCAATAAAATAAAAGAAGAGATAGGTTTTATTATTTCAGAATTCATCTACAATTATTTTAAGAGTAATAAGAGGGTACATAATTTAATAATATATGATAAACATAGCTTGTCCTTCAATCCAAATACTAATATTCCTTTCCAAAATATTTCCGTCCAACTTGGTTAAAATGTTTGAAATGTTGGTAATTGTAATGGTCCTATAATTAGATGGAATTATTTTATCCTCGCTCTTAAATATACAGAAATTAAGGCTTTGCATCCAGGATGAAATAAACCATGGCTTCACCACTAAATTAAATATCTTGTCCATGTGCCAGATGAGGAGAGGTTCTACTATTTTAAAATTTTCAATTTGGTAGTCTTCGATGTCCCTAGGTTTCACATGAGTGAGTTTCTTAATCCCAAACTTAAGTTGTTCCAAGGAAAAGATATAATATTTTATAGGGAAATCAAGATGGTTTACATGGTATTAGGGGATTCATATAGTTTTTTTAAGTAAATATTTTAGTTTATTAAGGGAATAGAATTATTTTCATCCTACAAATCATAATTTTCCTTGACGATAAAGAAGTAGTGCTTCGAATATTGGTGGATTTTTTTCTCTAGTTGGATTTGTGATGGATATGGTTTAAATACACAGGGATTTGGTTGTCATAATTTAGAACCACTTCATTTTTGTTTCTCTGGAAAACCACAATAGTGTTGATCTATGTCTTTTCCAATTCTATTGGCTTGATCTATTTGGCCCGGAGGTGTTTTTTTACACATTCTATGCAGAATATAATTAACTCATAGACACTAGTGAGTTTCAGCCACGCATTTATGGACAAGACAATCTAAAAATAGTTTTACTACACATCGACTATGATCTGGAGAACATTATTCCCATAAGGGTAGTTTAGAGGCCTATCATTAAAGTTAGAAATCCAAAGGTGTATCTTTTGGTTTGGATCATTGTTGAAGGTGCATATCCATGGTGTTATGTTTTTTTTTTGTTGCAGGTTGTGAGTGAAATTAATATCTATGCCACAAGTTCGTAAGGGATTTATCCACAGTCCCTCAAATCCTTTTCCCCTTAAGGGGAGTGATAAGAGGACAGATTTGGGTCAGGAGTTCATATGTGACGGTTTTCTTCAAGATCTAGAAGCATAGGCCCCTTTTAATTTTTTTTTTATGAAAACCACATAGGTAATATCATTCCTCATTGTGCTTTCATTTATAAATTTGGTACTTTACCTAAACTATAAAATCCAATAAAGACTGGACATCCTGAAGGAGTTTGAAAAGTTGGTTTATGTAGGTAGATCTTTGCACAACGATCTCGTGATGTAGGATTACAACATTAAAAATAACTCCACTATTATAATTTATTTACTACCCCACGGTGGTTTTCTTGGTCCCAGAAATCCTAAAGGACTATTTCTTCTAAGGATGCAATGTGGAAAAAGGTTGAGTCACAAAACAAATTTGATCCAAATATCAATATTCCTCGACCTTACATTGTGGAATAGATGAACCAAGATTTATTAATGGTAGTAAACATTCTAAAAGTTACATAATGGTTATTTACCCTCCAATCCTCATAAGTCATTTGTATATTTAATGGTTTATGGATAAAACCATAGGATCTACATTAATGGATATGCACACATTGAACCTCAAATTTTGAAAGCCATCTATGCTCCAGGGTTTTTTTTTTTTTTGTCGTACAATTTTCTACCGAGAAGGATGTGTAGTAAGCCCTAAATGAGGGTTTGTGGTTTTAGGGAAACATAGGTCCTTTTATAACCCCATGGTTTCATGGGTTTGATGCCAACATGATGGTAATCTCCAAAATTCCAATTTGGGTTAGATTACACAACCTTCCTCTAGCACCACCAAGTTCTAGAAGGAAATGAAAATTCCTTGGGGAAATATATAAATGCGGATCTCGATAGGACCTCAAAGGTAATTTTTACCTTTTCTAGGATCTGTGTGGAATTAATCCCAAGTAAGTTTTTACCAGATGAAATCCATTTTATTCATAACCATCTTCTCTCCAACCCACTTTTAGATTTTGAAAATATTACTTTCTCATGATCTACATGTCTTCAAACTTGACATCTACAAATTACTTGTCCACAAGAAACGAAAGACCAAAAGAGATAAAAGAAACAACCACGAAATCGAAAGGGTTGGAATTTTCATGAGAAAATTCTCTAATACGAAAAGGATGACAGATTAATCGATAATCCTACAGATGCTCATAATCCACAAGGAACACTCGTGGATGGAGTGGTTGAGAAGAATGGATAAAACCCTGAAAGAACATAAATGAAGAAATTCTAAACATCCATAGTTACAACACAACATGTCAAAGAACCTCCTTTAGAAAAATATATTGACGGAATTAATATACCCCATGCATCTAATATTTCATACTTAAAAAAAGAGGCCTCTTCAATGCAAATGAAGAATCAAATAGCAACTTTAAAAGAAAATCAACTAACAATTTTAAATGCCACCCCCTATCAAGGAGGTTGGTGAAACTTAGAGAGAAATTAAGGTAGAATAGGGTAGTTAAGTGTCACTACACTTAGCCTCAAAATGTATATTTTTTTATTTGTTGTTTTCCTTGGCATTTTTTCCTCGTTTATTTTCTTTATGTGGACCTCTATTTTTTGTAGAATTGTTTTTTTGGAGGTTTGTGCTCAATTTTTTTGTAGTCTTTTTGACTAATATTTTTGAATTCTCTCAAGCATATTCAAAATCTAAGTTTTTCCCTGCACTTCATCTTGAGTAAAATTATGATTTTTTCTTTGGAAAAAAAGAATAATAATTTTCCTCCAAAACTTTCTAATATCAAACTCAGAGAGGTGTGGTAATTACACTCAATTATACTTATGTAATATATGTTATTTATGTTAATAAGATATTTGTATGCATTTATATTATTAATATTTAATGTTTCATTACAAGCATCTCTAATCACTTTTCAAAAAAAATTACAATCATTATTATACCAAAGGTTAGTGGTTCTATTATTTGTTTTTATGAAACCTTAGTAGATAACTTGATAATGGTAGTGGAGAGAGTTGTATTAAGACTATGATACAAGTTTTCAATGATATTCTTATAAGTTAATATTTTTAAATCCTTACTTAAATCCTTTAATAAGAGATTAGTTTCACTCTTGTAAAAAATGAGGTGGCTTTGACTCTCACAATTTTTATGCACATGTTTGTTTTCCATGGAAAATATTAGAGTTAAAGTTAAATCTATATGGTCACAGTTAAGATCATTTGATTTAAGAGGTAAAAGTCTACAATTTGTTTTGAGAAAAGGATATCAAATGTCACATAATCCACAACACTAATTCCAATCACATGAATACAAGTCATTTCATTGGAATTTGTGCAATTTTTTATACCATTAGAAATTATAGGATCTTGAGGACTAGAAAATTTGGTTAACTTATTACCAAGAAAACTCTCGATTAGGTCTTTAGAGTTTATTTTGAATCTACTAGCTAAATCAAGTTCCTCATCTAGCTAGAGAGGATTAAGGTTTGAAACATTACTTAGAGGAATAGGTTGGATAGATGTGGTTCTAGCATTAAAGTCTCTTAACAAGAGTACATTACCTTTATTCCTTCTACTATGGATGTCTTGCTGTAATTTATTGTAACGGAAATTATTATGTAAAATAATTTTCTTATAAAAGGTATAGTCGATAGGTGTGCACTGCATGTGGGTGTTAGAAGGCATGCCGAATAACATGCAACGAGAAAATTGGATCGACCATTGGGGAATGTACGAGGAGACAAAATTTCATAATATTTATAATGATAAAAATATTATTAATTCTAACTTTTAGGAGAAATTATAAGGAAATAAATATTTAGAGGGAAAAATTAAACTAGGATATTATAAGGATATGAGTAACCCCAATCTAGAAAACCAAAATTACACCTCTATCTTGACTCCTATTAAGAATAAAATGAATGTTGACAGGATGATCAAAATTAGATAATAATAATTTTTTCATCCATATTAATGCTTTAAGAGTGGAAAAAGTGGAGGAATTGACACATAAGACCATTTTTATTGTTGGGACCCAGTTTGACAAGTTGAGATCTCAAATATTTTTAGAGCATTTTGAGACATAAAATGGAATACTTTTAGGGAATAACTTTTCCACTCCAATGTGACACATATATTTCCTAATTTACATGGATATATTTCGAAATATGTAAGAATCACTTCAATCAAATTCTGTATGAAGAGGTTATGCCACTTGAAAGTTAACCTTCTTGTTTTGGCCACCATAATTTGAGAGGATGTCATTTCATCCCCCATTATCCATGGAAAAATGGTTAGCGATGTGATAATTAGATTGAATATTATAGAAGATTCCATATTTCAACCCTAGGTAAAAGTGAAGGGATTTAAATCTAACCACTGGCGGGCTATTGGGTTGTGTTATAATTGGGAAACTAGGAGGAAAATGGGTTCCAGTTTTTTTAGTGTGTTTTGTTTCATAGACTAGTAAAATAGTCGAGAGAGATAGGGAGAGATCGCATAGAGATGATTTTTTCATTATAGAAGCCTAAGGCCATATACCTTCTCTATAATCTCAACCATTTTCTAAACAGGAAAAGAGAGAAGAGAGACTTAAACTTCTAGCTAGTTTTTCTCCTGAAATAGTTCCCCGAGTTATAATTTGTGTTAAATCATGGTTTATGAGTTTCTACTTCTTTGTTCTCTATTTTCTGCAAAATTATAATTTTCATGCATATTAAATAAAAAATAATTTATAGATCCTAAAATCTAAAGAGAAATAAACCCTCATAGTGTAGATTTCATACTTTTGTGTATAATTTTATTAGATATTTTGTGACAAAATGTCCAGTGGAATATCCACAGTAGTTTACTAATCATATTGGTATCAAAGTAGGTTTCTTTGAGTATATTTTGGGAATTTTTCTGGGATCTAAATCGACAAAGAGAAAATTCAGAATACCTTAGTCATGTTTAATGAATCTATAAATAACTATCATGATCCTATCAAGGAGAGGTTTTTGTGGTTGGAAGCATGAATTGTAGAAATAATTTATAATGTGAATCTCCTCATGGTTTTCTTAAACAATAAGAATGAGCTACTAGGAGAATATGAATGTTATAATATAGATTTATAATCAGAGGGGAGATAAGAAGATCAAGAAGAAGAAAAGTGTGAGTTGAATAAAGGACCCAAGAAATATTAACCTAGTTCAAGTGTCATGAACCAGTCACAATCCCTATTCAAAATGGAAGAAAATGTCTATAACAAGTTGTACCAAGGTGACATGAATTCTTTGAAGTTAGATAATTGTTTGTAGCAATCAGAAGTATATTTAAGTATTCATCATACAAAGGAAGAAAAAAATATTTCCTTTGTGTAGCTAAATTTATAGGGTCATGTCCTAACTTGGTTAGAAAGCCACATGGAAACATTGATGTTGGAGGGATATCCTCTAGTCACTAAGTGGGATGGATTTAAAACCCTCATAAAGTCACAATTTTACCCTGTTGGCTATTGTACAAGACAACTATATCTAGCAACACTACTTTAAGAAGAAGTAATGACAATGTAGAATAGTACACCATAGAGTTGAGGAATGGAAATAATGTTGGGTATATCGTCAAGGAACCTAGATTTAATCCTCAAGTATCCGGGAAGTCTAAAAATCCATTTACAGAAGTAACTGATTTTTTTTAAGCACATATTGATGGATGAGGATTTTGTATAGTCACAGTACTTGGAGAACATAGGCTAGCAGTAATATTAATCAAGTGATCAAATAAAAAGGAACATCGTGATGCTTCTAAAGAGGAGAATAATATGTTGAATGGGGGGGGGAGATAAACAAATGATAGCCACAAAAAACCATTACCAGGATCCCAAAAATCATGACAGCTATTGTAATGTTGATAGACATATAAAGAAGTGTTAAACGTTCCATCCAGAGCTTGACCCAAAGAATAAAAATAAATATAGTAAGAAGAAGAATCTCATGCCCATTTATTTGAGCAAATAGATTAAAATAAACATATAAATGGATAAGAACATGACCTATATTTTAATGTACAAGGAGGTAAATTTGAGTATCATTCAACAACATGGAGAGGAAGTAATGATCAAAATCTTCCACATAAAGACATGGTTAAGAAGACACATATTGATCCTATGTTTTACTCAGAGTCGACGAATCTCATTGTAGAAGAGTTGGCGAAACATTTGGGATTGGAAGCTAATGAGCATCCAAACCCATATCCATTGGGATGGGTAAATAAGGATGAAAATTTAATGGTAACAAAATAGTGAAAATTTTGATTTTCTACTAGTTTTTATTTGATTGATGAAGTAGAACTAGATTGAGTTCCACTTAATGCGTGTGGAGTGTTGTTTAGAAATGAATATATGTACATGTGAGACACAAACCAACAAATACTATCTCATCAGGGATGGAAAATATTTCAACATAAATTCATACAAAGGAAATTCAAATTTTTTATTGGTAAGTGCAAAGCAAGATAAGAAACTAATAATTTGTAGAAATAAATTTTCTTTACTATTTTAAAGAGGCAATAATTTTGTAGAATAGTTAGTAAGAGAATAGGACTCCCTAGAGGGGTTTACTAAGAAACATAAAAAAAAAAATTAGAAGAGTTTTTATAGACATACGTGGATTTTTTCTATGAGAATAAAAGGTTACTACCCAAGAGGGAAGTGAAGCACAATATCCATATATTGTTGGACTCCCCATTGTCAAAGATTGGGTTGAACAGAAAATATGTTATAGAATAAAGGTGAAGAAACAATTGCATTGACTACTACAATAAGTTTTTATTTGAAGGAGTACATTACCATGTGGGGTACCCACTATCATAGTGCCAAAAAAGGATGGGACTTGGTATATGTGTATTGATTACAGAGAATTGAGTAAAATCATGTCCACGAAAAAAGTACCCCTTACCTAGGATTGGTAATATGTGGATCATCTGTAGCATGAAAAATAATTCCCGAAGACATACTTAAATTTTTTATATCACCAGGTTTGAGTCAGAGAAGAAGATACATGGAAAATCACCCTCAAAAGAAAAAGATGTTTGTATCATCAGTTATTCATGCCATTTAGCCTGTGCAATATACCAAATATGTTTATGAGGTTAATCAATGATATACTACACCCCTTTTTATAGTCATACATTATTGTCCATTTGGATGATATAACAGTAGAGAGTACTACGTGCGAGGAGCACATTGCACATTTGATGCAAGTTCCAGAGACATTAAAGAAGCAGTAGTTTGAGATATTAATGAAACAATAGCTACACTCAAATCCGAAGTGTGAGATTTCACAATATTATTTGGTGCATCAGGGGTATTTAATGTTGGAGGAGCATTGAAAATAGATACTTCTAAGATGGGGGCCATCATGAAATGTTTGATTCCTACTAAATTTTCTAAGGTTATGAGTTTCGTTGCAAGAACAAAATACCCGAGGAAATTCATTGCCTCATTTTCAGAAAGAGAAACACCATTCAATTCCATACAAATAAGTGGAAATAGTTTCCATCAGGGAAAGAATCAACAAAAGGTCTTTCATTATCTAAAGAATAATATTATTTAAACACCAATTATGGCATTGCCAAACTTTGAATAACCCCTCAAAGTGGAGACAATGTGAGTAATTATGTTATGGGAGTGGTATTGATGTAGGGGGGAAGGCGTGTATCCTACCACTTTGAAGTATTCCTTGGGGAATTTATTAACTACCCTACCAATGAGATGGAGATTTATTCCCTATTGCAAGTTGTGAAGACGTGGAAACGCTATTTGATGGTAAAGGAAACAATAACCCGCTACAACACGTCTCAGACCAAATTAAGGTACAAAAAAGGAGGAATTAAAATTTGATGGACTTTCTATAGCAATTTGAATTAGTGATCAAGTATAAGAATGATTGCACACACAGGTTAGCAAACATTCCTTCAATATGTTTCAGAACTCTAATTCACATGGAACCATTCATACATAGTGCATATAGATAGGCATATTAAAAGGATGAGGACTTCACAGTGGTGTTTCAACATGTTCATAGTGAGAGTGATATGCACGATGTTGAAAACACAATTGACTACCATCTATATGAAGGATTATTCTATAGGTTAAATAAGTTATGTATTTCTAAAGGTGCATGATTGAATCCATAGAGGCTCACACCTCCAAGGTTGTTAGGCACTTTTTTGTAGGGAACACAATGTCCAACTTCCAAAGCTATGTGTATTGGCCCAAGATGTAAGAGTAGGCACTTAGGTTCATAAGAGGATGCATGTGTTATTGTACGAACAAGCATAGTAACAGGAAGTAGGGTTTATATCATCACTTAATTGTAATGACTCATCGTTGGAAAATAATTTCTGTGGAATTTGTGAGAGGATTAAAACCAATAATAAGGGGCATGACTTCCTATTCATGGTAGTTTATAGGCTCAACAAGATGTGTGTTTCGATGTCATATAAAAAGTCGAGTGGGAGGTAAGAAGAAGTTAGTTTGTTATATAGATGGGTCTAGGTGCTCTTTGTGATTCCAAGGGGCATCATTTCAAATAGGAGATAATATTTCTTAGTATATTTTGGACTATGTTGTGGGAGATGATGGAGACAAAGTTAACAAGGTCTAAAACTTTCCGTTCTTAGAAAAATGGGTAGGAAAAAGTAGTCAAAAATACTTTAGTACACCTTTTGAGGTGTTACAATCATAAGAATGCAATAACTTGGGATGAAAATATATTACATATATAATTCTCTTATAACAAAGTAGACGACACATCTACTGGTAATTTCTCATATGAAACTTTTTTTGGATATCTACCACCTTCACCTTTCAATATTACTTATGGACAATGACGAGTAAGGGAGAATATTACAAGGTAGTCCTTGAGGGCTATATGTTTTATAGAAAATACAAAGAAAATCCATATATAGGTACAATAGACACTATAGAATTCATAGGATAAATATGATGCCATGCATGTTCATGTTGGGTATGTGTTATATTCTTTCCACGATTAGTTGCATGCGCCGGGTGTAACAGGGGGGTCACAAGGGGGGACGGCAACACCATGGGAAAAAAAATTGGACCCTATTTTTCAGTGGCCGGACCCGCCCATGGTTTTCTACATGGGTTTGCACATGGTTTTGGGGCATGATGGTTTTCAACCCCTGGTATTTTGTAGATTCGGTCAAGGTAAATACGGTTATGTTCTAATCTAGGGTTAATGGATTGAGGTTGATGAAATCTTTGACATGTAAATATGTGTGTTGTAACACTAAAGTGAATATAATGAAAAATCAAGCTGGTAGTCCCGATTTGGGATCCAGGGGAAAATTTCTGTGTATATATAAACTCGAGCTTCAAAGAGCTACAATTTCACCACAAAAAGCCTTGGAGTACATGAAAAAATATCTCCTTCAAAGACATAAAGAGGAAAGAAGATTTAGAAGTTACAACTCAGATGCATTTTTTGTTTCAAAAATAACATGAATAATAGACAACCCCTCCAAGTCCATCTTCATGATCAAAATTCTCCATAAGTTGTTTCAACACCATGGTTGATCATGGCACCCTTAGGCTTCAATTTGCAAAAAAAACCTATCTAGTGCGCTCTATGGATTCTGAAACATGTTCCATTGAGTTCATAATAGTCAAAAAGGGTACCTCAGCCTATTTTATCATCCTATTTTGTCGAAAACTAAAGGAGTTATGATGTATCCTACATTTCACACTATTCGCTCCATAAATTGCACAAAATCTGGGCCAGTCCTACAAATTCGCCCAAAATTTGGCAAACTTTCCTACAATTTCACTGACCAATGACACAAATTGTGGGATGGTTAATCTTTTTAATAACGCCCATAATTTGAATTAGGCATTAATTAATCTCGATTAGAAATTTAATTGCATGTTTAAGGGTTAGCACTTCCTACGCTCTGCCCTTGGTCTTGGGTTACAGTTGTATGCGAATTTTTGTTGTGGGCTCATCCCCTCTCCCCCCAACGGTGGAAACAACAAAATTTTAATATATGTGGCATTGTATATGGTTAAGTAACAATGCGTAAGTGATTTGCTAGTGGTGCATGTTTGCTTGATGGAGGTTTTCAGTTTGACCCTTGTTTGGTCCATCTAATCCATAAACCCAAAATTTTACCATACCATGAGGGGGACACATGGGGGCTTCAAGCTGAGCCACATGCCTCCTCCTAATTGGTCTTCCCAACGACCAATAATAACATTTCATGATGCACCAACCACACCATTCCACTTGGAAGCTTTCTCTTCGACGATGAGATGTGTTGACCAGCTCATTGACCTAACGATTGACCTGCCCAGTCAACATGCCATGTCAACAATATGGACTACTGACTGGGATCCCTGTCTACACAACTTTTTTCCAAATTTTCTTATTTAGGAAAACAGAAAAAATGCATTTATGAGGCCATACAGAGTCCATTTCATGTGAAACAAGTTGTGTTGGATTCAAAACGATGAACACTATCAAGTAGTTCAAGTTTCGTGTCATTCTGGGAAATTTTATTTTTGAGCAAAAAATTAGCTCCTGATCAGTAACTCAACCCAATTTGTTCTAGGGATTTGAGAGAACTTCTTCCAACCCATAACCATTAGGAATTATGAGCACCAATTAGAAAAGAATAATGTGGAAAAACCTAAAAAACATCGATATCGAGGAAATGGAAATAAAATTCTAAAACCTTTATCAATTCAGGAAAATATCCATGCCAATCACAACACATAACCAAAAAATCACGTGCATATACCATGCATATAGAAATAAGCAAGGAAATCACACATGAAACCTCTTATCTACAAAGAAATCTATTTGTAGATGTTGATCCATTTGTTTCCTTGAACTTTCCTTCTTTCCCTTTCCTTCTTTCTCAAAATCCAATCTATGCGAAAGTTCTCCAAGAATAATCTAAGTGTGCAGGAGTATGGTAGCGTGAGTGAATAGATGATATAACCACCCAAAAAATGTCATTAAAATAACCAGTAAAAGTTGTGAACTAATCCTCAAAAGCCTTTTTATTAGTGAGGCCTCTATTTTCTTTATTTTCCTTCATTTTTCCTTCAATTTCTCTCTCATGAAAATATGTGTTGCTTCACCTTAATTTTCCCCTATTTTCCTTTATTTCATAAATAAAATTCCAAGTAATTCCACATTGCCTTTGCCAATGTCTTTGTCAATTTCCATAGCCATTAATTAATCAATAGTGATACCCATCACTATGTTTTTCCCAAAATTCAACTTGAAATATGTGTCCCATGACCTTGGTATTATTTTATTTATATGAAAATCAGCCAGTGGTTATCAAAGAGTTATTTAATATATCTTTTAGGTTTTAGTTATTTACTATATTTTTGGTGGATAGATTTGAAGTGTTCTTGCTCAAGTGCAAGTAAGACTACATTATTTTATGTTTTTGCTAATATTTTGTTGAGGTACGTAAATTTTATAAGGTCATGACTATATAAGGGTGGATTATCTATTTTTAATATCCAAAGAGGCTCCAATTCTAGTAAGGTTTTTTTAATTAAGTAAATTTTAAAGCCAAAACATCTAATTAAGTTAAATTGATAATATACATTCATAATAAATAATCATATATGAAAAACTATATATTAATGATTATTTATTAATTAACTACCATTTTAAATATAAGGGATCATTATATATTATTAACTAATATGTAATTGAAGAAATTTATTGATAGATTTTATTTTGGTCTAACCCATAGGGATTTGAACTTTGAATCTCTTACATTACATATGACTTAATAATAAGGTGATCGCCAATTGAGTTACACCCCAAAGGCTATTAGTAAATTATTCTTCTTCTTCTTAATATACCCCCGCCTCGTTTTGAACCTCTGACCTCTCAGGAGGAAACATATGCTCTTAACCATTAGGCTCACTAAATTTATATTTATCATATAGTTAGTATAGTATTTATTTATAGCTAATATTATAATTACATACAGAACCAAAAGTGTTGGGAATTAGACTTGAGCATGAATATAGATTTATTTGTGTTAAGGTAAGTTGTACTAACCATAAGCTTGTCATAATTAGTAAATATCTAAGCCTCAGAGTGATATAAATATTCATAAATGAGGACCTCATCCCAAGAAACAAAATTGAATTAAACAAGGAGATTCAAAATGTAAAGGAAGCCAGAAAGGAAAGAAAAAATGAAATCATTAAAAATAAAAAAACCATTAGTACGGATAAACACCAAACTTAGAGTAATAACTTAGAATTTGTAACACTCTAGATCCTATTTTGGAATTGTCTTGGATTTCCATGCCATAAAGGTCCTATGTTAAGTTGGATATAAGATAAAATTGATATTATTTTTTATTTGAAACCTGGGATAATGATGAGTCTAAAGTTCCTCACATAGATGGATTCATTTTTTGTTCAAATTGGTGGTATATATTATTATATAAAAAAGTGTGTATCTCCTTACACTCAAATTCCTAAGATAAACCCCCTCAACAATCAATAAATCTGAATTGAATTATCTACCATTAATGCTAGGATGATTTGTGTTGAAATTTTTTTATTTCACACCTATAAACTATTTTTTTTTTTAAGTTCAATTTATTCTATTATTGCCCAAAAAATATATTACAGGCTAGGTGACTAGAGCATTCAGGGGGGCCAATGATGGTCTACCCCTGATGCAATCAAAATGAAGGTTTGATTGGCACTCGTGCGCTTACCAACAGAGGGAAACCAACCAAACACTCACAGCATGTTCAAAAGCATAGCTAAAAAATAGAAAAATAGATAAAGAGTTTTGTTTAAGAGAAAAAAAAAACATACTTGAGATTTTGGCATCTTAGCAGACAGACACGAGAAAGCATACAAAAATTAGGGAGGTAATTCCTCCAGAATCGAATAGGCATAGGGATTAGAGGGAGTACACTCATATTCCTTGGGTTTGGATACATACCCAGCCACCCACTCAGCATGCAGACTGTCAAGACTTTCTTTGCGCTTCGTTTTGCTGCTAGAGAGAGCGCCACCTTTCTCGAGCATAGTTTCCACCCTTTATTCTTCCGTGCCCTTTCTAGCATTGCTATCGTTTACCACAACCGACCTACCTGCATTACATCTTTCTTAACATATTAAAATGCACTCTTGGCCACAATATGGTTCTACTAGGCTTGGGTCTCATCAGCGTTGTAGGACTCGGAGGGTTGAGGGCGGTGAAAGGCAAGGGGTGGAATATTTCCACCACCTGCTGCACTCCCACCTAGAAACAAAGCTCACGGTTATAGAATATGAGGTCCATGGCCTTGAAAGATTTGTCCAATGCATAGTTACCTTGGGTAATTAGGTGGTTTAGCCTGTCTAACGAGAGTTTTTGTTGAACCAATGAGGTACAAAAAGAATTCTTCATGAGCGAGTAGCTCTTCGCCAAGGTACTTCGGGATTTTGTAGCACTGGCCAGGGGTTCCAACTCTAGAGCGTCAACTTGACATCGAATTTTCACGGGGATATCAGACGCATAGCTGGAATCTTCCCACCTTTCAAGGAACTCGTCATCATCATCAGGGACCTACAACCCCAAGTCCCCCCCACGCATAAATCTCACTTTTCGCCTCAACATGAGGTCTATTCTGATGTTGGAAAGAAATGATATCTTCCTCCTCTTCCAGACCTCATTCCAGGAGACCCTACTATGAAATCTCACTCGCACACTCAACACAATGGGATGATCATCCTGATTGAAGGTGACTTGAAAGGTAAGCCTCTGGAGGAGGGAAGCTTCTTTCCCATGCATCCTGTGGTGGCTAACATCATCCCTATGCTCTATGTGACACCCCTCTTGTAGCTCAATAAATCTCCAAATTCCCATCAGCCTGTCGATGATTTTCCAATCCAAGATAGTACTCCTTACATGCTTCGACATTAAGAAATTGAGCTAGATCTTGCTCAATCTACTTGACGTGAACCCTTAGTTCTTTCTAGTCAACCATAAGATGAATTTCTTAGTTAAACTCATTGGTGTCCATTACAACCATCTCTAGAGACATTCTTTTTTTCCAATATATATCAATGATGAGAAACTACTAGCTTGAACATCTTAGGGTACACCTCAGGTTAGGAACTTAGTCCTAGAAAGTCTAGTTATCCTCCTCAAAATTTTCCATTAAAAAATGAAACAAACTCTATTTGAACAATTTCTAGAATTTGTTTATATGAAAATCCAAATAGAAGTATGATATTTTAAGCAAGTCCAAGAACCCTCAAGAGATTTTAGTCAACGATCGCATCAACAGAGATAAGGATCCACGAAAGGTGGTTAGTCGATGTCGCAAAACACACAGCGAGTGTTGGTTTATCCAATGTCCAACAATCTCCCCTCCAATGCGAGCCGGGTGTGTATCGAACTCATGACCTACGCTCTGATACCACTTGTTGGGAATCATGATTGTCATTAGACCAAAACCCGCATGTGTTAGTCAACGATCGCATTGCCAGAGATATGGATCGACGAAAGGCGGTTAGTCCATGTCGCCAAACACATAGGGAGTGTTGGTTTATCCAATGTCCAACATGATCCATTTGTGAGTAGCACTTCCCTTTGGCACCTTTCTTTTTGGTGAACCATAATACCAAAGTATAGAGTTCTAGAGTATACTTTGTCTCTTAACATAGCCCCACATTGTATAGACACTTGAAGAAATGTGAAAGAATAAAGAACCTATCCACACTAAACTAAAGGGTGGCCAAACTTCAAAAAATTATTGAAAAGATAACTAGATAAAAGGTGTTTGCAAAGAAATAACAAGAGAGGGCAAGAAAACATATCAATAAACAATCATACCTCGATAAAGACAAATGAAAATGAATGTCCAATATCACACTAGCATAAAAAAAGGATGGACCATCATTAATGGTCATTTCCATCTACTTTATCCTTCATGCAATTCGGTCCTCCATGTAAGTCGCAAAAAATGATAGGTCATCGTTAATGGTCATTTCCTTCTAGTTTATCCTTCATGCAAGTCGGTCCTCCATGAAATCACAATGTTTTCATATGGACCAACACCTTAAAATGATTAACTCATGGCATGTCATAAACATCATAAACATCACTTAGTGATCACTTAACCTCATTTAATAATACGGTTGCATATCAGTTGAATACCTCATTTAATAATATGGTTGCATATCAGTTGAATTCTTTCAGCAACGAGGCAATGCCCATATCATTTCGCAACTCACTAGACCCTAGTGAATATCATCAATTTTATATTTAAATAGTTTTTAGAATAGAATTTATGTGTGATTTAATTTTTATGTTATATTTTGAAGAAACATTTTTAAAAAATTTGTAATGTAAAAATTTGTGATAATATAATAAAAATACTTATATTTTAATTTAAAAATATTTAAAATTATTTTTTAAAATAAAATTTCAATTTAATATTTTCTATATTAAATTTAGTTTCCAAGTCTTTATTTCCTTGAAATTGAAATTTCCAAAAGTTTGTATGTTCTACAAACATTTCCCAATTAGTTTAGGATGTTTGATTCATTTCCTAAAATCTTTCATATGTTGGATTAAAAAAAGTGTGAAAAATATCACTTTAGGTTAATTGTTGTTAAATGAATTAATTCTTAATATTGCTTTCATTTTATACCTTATAAAAAAAATGTGTTCAAATTTTCATTTTTAGTATTTTTTTTTTAATCCATTAGATAAAATTATGAATGAGTTGCAAGCTTTATTTGAGGGATTGTTCCCATCCATATTTCAAATTTTAATGTTTCTCTCCTACGGGTCTGAAGTTCAATATTCTAAATCTTATTTGAAATCTTTGAATGAGTTCATCTTGAACCTAACGACTCTATAAAAATCTAATTAATTAAAAAAAACATTAAAAATTAACACTTTCTAAAAAAGAGTAACATCTCCTTAAATAAAACCAATAAGAAAGATATTCAAACTTAATATTATATAGAAAAAAAACTTTATATAATATCCTTAGAAAGTTAAATAAGTTCATATTGGACCTAGCAATTTTATAAAAATCCAACTAATTAAAAAAACAATATTATTACAAATTAACACCTTTTAAAGAAAAAGTAACATATCCTTCAATAAAGACAATAAATCTTGAAAAGAAAGATATCAACATATTCAAATTTAATATTATATAAAAAATAAATTTTATATAATATCAAAACCTTATTAGAAAATTTAAATTACTAAAATCTATGGTATAAATATTTTGATATTAAAATTATGTTATGATATCTATATTTTTAATATAACATTACGGTCTCTAAACCAAATATCTTATTATAAAAAATATAACATTGAGATTATATTAATATAAAAATTATAACATTGCAGTCTCAAAACCAAATATCTCACTAAGATATTAAGTCATAATAAAAAAACTGATAATAATATCAATAAAATAAATTAAAAATAATTTTTTAAATATACATAAATTTATGGTTTTATTTATTTTCATGCATGTTTTCATTCATACATTTATTATTCATTAACAATCATCAACCACATACACGGGATGATTTCAATGTTTGTTATGCTACCATGTTAGTTTGAGTCAGCATCAAAAGTTTCCGATTCTTTGATATTCCAGTTAGCATATGTCATTGGCCTTAATAAAGAATACCTTGATAAAAGCGTTCAAATACCATTCTGTTTATGGTAGTTTAAGGCATTCTCTGCGCTCATCTAAAAGACAATCACCATCAAACCGATAATTTGTCTACTGAAAAGAAAGGACCGCCTCAGCACTGAGCCCAGATTACGAGCCAGGTTGATTATTCACTATGGAAAAATGCAACCTAAATTTATTGAATCAAGAGCTGTAGAATCTACAGTGAAAGAGGTGTAAAAATTTATTTAAAAACCTATTAATAATAAAAAATTATTTTAATTTGTATTATGAATGTTTGGATGTGTATATTATGTAAAATATTTTAATATCAATTGACTATATATTATATATCATTGAAGAAAAATTATGCATATATCATGAAAAAACTATGTTTTGTGGTTAAAAATTAATTTTTTGATATATATTCTATTTAACATTTAAAAATACAATTTCAATGATGAAAAATAACACATTGCATTTTACATTCTAAATAAATTTGTATATAAAAAAAAATTATTCCTAGTTACTTATATTATATTCATATTAAATTCGTACTTAAAATGAATCTATGCTGATTTTATTACAGTCCAACACTACAATCCTGTTTAATCTTCATAATCTGCATAAAAACATAAAAAGAAAGAATGTGATGTATATTTGGATTAAGCATTAAATCTTGAAAAAGAAAATGTAAAAATTTGAATGTTCATTTTCACTCTCTTCCCTTTTCATGAATTAATGATATTCATAGGATATATTTATGTCTAAAACCTTTTCAATAGTTGAGAAAAGTTGAGGTATTAATAATTTTAATGTTTTTATTTAGGCTTATTCCAAATTTTTTTTATTTTTATTTTTAATCTCTTCTCTTTCTTAAATGTAAAGTCATATTGCAGCATGGCAAAGATTTACATTGTTGGAATGAACACGTACCATTTTTTAATTTGATATATTATCTCTAATGAGGCAAGAAGAATATTCTATGCATTAAATTTGAAAAGTTTCCATATGACAATTGAAAATGTTTGATGTAGCATAATAATAAAATCTATAAAAATAAAAATAAAAAACCTTAATAAAATTAGGATATAACAGTTAACTTAATCATTTCCCTCACTACTCATATTCTACAGGCAAATACAGGTATGGGACAGAAAAGAAAGCTATTGCATCATGTATGGTATCGTACTGTACGATGTAATTGATATGGCTATGAAAAGCGAGCACAGTTGGTAAAGAGTTGGCGCACTTACAAGGCGAGTGCGAACATATATTCTGACAAGCTATCTTTCAATGCATTGCACCACCGCGTACATAAATATTGTGTAAATAAGTTTTTGTCATTGTATATCTTTTTTTGTTGGTCGATGGTTAATTAGGTTTTGGTTATAAATAGGTGAAATGATTTTTTATTAGATTATTTCAGTATAGTTAGACAACTTTTTATTATAATTAGAATATACAATTTTTTGGCAAAATTATATATTTATTTATTTTTTTTTTACACGGTAAAGTGTCACTATTGTCCATGTTTGAGCTATTGGATCAAATGTTAGACGATTGAAATGTTTTAGGTCATTAGATCAAGTAAATATTTTTATATATGATTTTTATAATATTAGTTTTCAAATTAAATTGAATTTAAGTTTTGGTGACATTTTAACCTCAATTTTTTTAATAAAATTTAAATGAATAACCTAATAAAACTAGATTTTACATAAATTAGTTTAAAAAATAAAAAAATAAAAATTGTAAAATACATAAGCATTAAATTTTTGGGTACATAAGCATAAAATTTTAATTTATAATGAAATTTGTATCATAAAATTAAACTCCACAAACCAATTAATTTATATTACATGGATAAAAAACAATATAAAAAAAGGAAATTAACTATTTATGTATTTAAATATTACATTTTTGTGCTACTATGCTCTCCAACAAAGTATGATAGAAAGGTTGTAATGTCATGTTTAACATTTTAACTATGTCAAATTACACAAAATTAAAAATAAAAGTAAATTAAATAAAAATATTGACATAATGTAATGAACATTTTAACTAGGTCAAGTATAATAAAAAATAAAAATAATAAAATAAAATAATGATAAACTATAAATACAACCCATGGTATTGACCCATGGTATTCATGTGCAATGTAGTTTCTTTATGGGGGGGAATTAAGATGGCCTAAACCAAAGAACCAAGAGGAATCAAATGCCTTGATATACAAACCTCTTTTAGAGTGAAAAGGGAATTGGTTGGTCTGATAAATAATAATGACCTAAACTAATTATTTAATAAAATTATTTTTAAATGTTTATAACCATCATTCTTTTAAAATTTTACTTAATAAAATGTTTAATAAAATGTATAATGATAAATGTTCATCATTCTCATTTCTTAAATAACACTAAATATAATTTTAATTACTTAATTGTGATAGTTTGTAACTATATAACAATTTGTAACTACATACACATTCTTTCGGATTTTTTTTTCTTGTTGCATAGAAGCAAATAATTTAGTGGAAGGGTGAAATCTGCCCAACTTGGTCATAAAAACCAAGTGCAGAAAAACAAAATAAACATGCATATTTCTTCATATAGAGAGGTCTTCAGTACTTTGGCCAAAATTTCTCATTCATTATGAAAAACACATCTTACATAAAATTAATAACAAAGAAGTTGTTCCACATCAATTAACCAATATGGATATTTTGATTTGAGGTCTAGTAAACATAATTCTCCACCTCTTATTCTCAAGAATCAGTTGGAGCCGACAAAGTTCTCACTACCTCTTCCTTTTTCTATGTTATTTTTTCCTATACCACAACTTTACTACATTTCCTTTACAATATGTAGTGCAATTGCTAGTTTTAATTCTTTGTAAATACATAAATAATATATACTCTTTAAAAAAACAAAGTTCACAAATCAAACTTCACAACAAATTCAAATTCATAATGGCTGGAATTTCTAAAGAAAAACTCCGAAACATGAAATGGTGAATAATACAATTAGACTACAGCCAATGCTTATCTCAATTGTCATTTCAAGATATCGAAATGTTATGCAACGACGTCAATCGTTAAGAATGCTCGAACCGACGATGTTAAGATCAAGTGCCGGCAAATCGAATATAATAGTGTCGGCACACCGTCCCTCGCAGTATAACTTTTGCAGGCGTAAAATCTCGTACTGAACATTTAAATTATACAAATAGCAGCTTTTAAATAAAACCACCATTTTCTAGAACAAAAATAAGCCCATTGGAAGGCATATGTTATTGTATGACAAGATGTTGAGATGATTTACAAGGGTGAATTGAAAAAATACCTTGAAATTAAGGTACGAAACAACAGTGGAAAATTTATTTGTTCTGTTATGTGGTGTTTTATGTATATATTAATTTGCTGGTAATTCTACAAATTATTTTTTATCTTTATTTTTATATGTAATTTAAATTTGTGAGTTTTATTATAAATAAAATTGTGGTAAAATCCTCACATGGGACAATCTAATCAAGCGAGGATTCCAGGGTCCGGGCTGGTGTGTACTCTGTCACTCTGCATCGGAGTCTATTGCCCATCTTTTTTTTGAATGTCCCATAGTCTCTCAATTATGGAAGCTTTTCGGCTCTTTCTTAATGGATCCATCTTGGCGCCCTATGGATTTTATCTCTGCTGCATGTGAATGGGATCATCAGAATAGTAATTTCAAATCTTTGCCATTCTACTTGGTCTGGGAGGTCTGGAAAGAACGGAACCAGGTGATTTTTGAACATAAGTCCTTCCACTTCCAGAAAGTCTATTTGACCATCAAATCCTGGATGGAAGATTACCCACCTCCGGTACTTTCTGTTGTTGATGCTTCACGACGCATTAGGCCCCATGATATTGTCCTTCCTGCCCTGTATTTCGATGGTGCTGTTGTTGATGGCTCCACCGGATGCGGTGCATGGATCAAAATCTCTGACAAGGAGCGCATTCACATTCATTGGAATGGCGGGCCTGGTACCAATAACAAAGCGGAAATATTGGCTCTATGGGGGGGCCTTTACATAGCCATTTATTTTCAAATACAGGTGCGGAGTATCTTTGGTGACTCCCAACTAATCATTGGATGGATTAAAAAAGGTTTTCAGATGTATAATCAGCTATTGTCGGGTTGGAAGGACCGAATCCTCAGTTTCTGGAATAGGCTTCACCGCCCTATTATTAAACACATTTTCCGGGAAAATAATACTAGGGCTGACAGATTGTCAAAATTGGGTCTTGCTGACGAATTTGGTCTCATGTATCTATCACATTTTGCTGATGGAATCATGATTGCGGAGCAATCTATTCCTATTCCATAACCCTCCCCCTGGCTTTCGGACAATTTTGGCTTCATTTTGTCTCTGGTTCTTTATCTTTTATCTGAGCTGCGGGGTATTTTATATCTTTTGAAGTATATATTTCTCCAGTATATATTGGCCAAGCATCCATAATCACAGGGTTATCAGTTTTCAGTATAGTGGCCTACTCTTTTTTCTGCTCAAATGCATGGTTTGTCACATATGGCTACATCAAGCGAGCGTGTTATTGTTATATCAGGCGAGCCGGTATTTCCTCTTCACTACAGGCGAGCCAGTTTTCCACTGCACTTCAGGCGAGCGTTGATCACATTTCTACAGGCAAGCATGAAGGTTTTCATTCAGGCGAGCGTGACATCCATTATCAGAAGAATCCTTCTGCTCTTTCCTGTTCTTCTCTTTTCATTCCGGTTCTACCTCTGCCTATTACTTGTAGATAGCCCTTTCGATCCAAGTGCGCATAATATCCTATTATGTTGGGTTCCTATTACGATGTTTCATCCTATGGAGATAATTTGTATTAATATCATCTATCATAATCTCCTTTTTTGTCTTTTTATAAGTTTTTATCAGTACTGGGGTTAATCTGCCCCTATCTATGTGGCAGCCCTTAAATCCTTTTTCATTTCTCAACCATCTCAGCTTGTTCATTAGGGCGATATGCTGGATTTCTCGCTGAATTTTATCTCAGCTGAGAACAATGTTGATCATGTACTGCTTTATATCAATAGTATAAAACAACGTTTTTTTCTTCTGAAAAAAAAATGAGTTACATGTAAATAATTGCATGCTCATATGGTGTTATTTTTAATTTACAATTTCAAAATGATTTAAAATAACTATCTATACACAAATTTTATTGAGAAGGTATTAATTTTTCATTAATTAAAAATAGTTATTTTTATTTTTAATTGGATAGTTAAATTGGATTGGAAATCATCCAACTTGTCATTATGACATTACACATAGAACCAATTCAATTTTGTAATTGATTTTCTCAAGCAAAGTTTTTGATTATTCTAAAAATGACTTAGAATAATATTTTTAACCAATTTTCCAAAATACTTATCACAAGATGACAAACTAGTCCTTAATATAGCATAAGAAGATGTCTTGATAATGCAATGTAGAGGGGGTATGCTTTTGTTAAATGGTTAAAAAAGATAGTTTATATGTATATTGTTATTTTTCTTTTAAAATAAAATTAATAATATTATTCTAATATTATAGTAATAACACCCATGGATTAGTAGTTAAAATGACTCGGAGTTCATTTTGTTTTATTAACTTCTCCTATGGTGGAGCTTTGCCCGGATTACTCCAACTAGATATCTATTCGAACGTTTAAAAATAATATATGAATATAAATATATATTTTATATAAGTAAAAATAGAATTAGTATAATTTATAAGAATAATATATAAACATTATGAAATAATGTTAATTACTTAAATTTATTTTGATTGGTTTCAACAAATGATATTATCTATCTCATTCAAATTGATAATGATGATGATGGTGGCGGTGATGGTGATGGTGATGATGATGATGATGAAGATGACAATGACGATGACGAAGACGATGACGATGACGACGACGACGACGACGATGGTGATGATGACAACGACGAGGACGACGAGGACAATGACAATGAAGAAGAAGATGAAGACGATGACGAATATGACGATGACGAGGACGAGGACGACGACAACGACGAGGACGATGATGATGAAAAAAACGACGATGAAGACGACAACGATGACAAAGATGATGACAACAAAGAAAACGAGGAGGAGGATGACGACGAAAATGATGATGATGATGATGACAACGATGACGACGACGATGACGACGATGTTGATGATGACGACGATGATGAATTATCCTTAAATTTGGAAGTCATAATATTTTTAATACTATCTAGATTATGCATGATGATCCTATCCTTTATTCTCCATTGGTCCATCAAAGACTGGACATCCTTATGCCACCCTTTGTTGAGCCAAAGGTAGGGAATTTTACTACCGTCAAAAGCAATTTTAGGAAACCTCTTCACATCCATGTTGTATAAATTATCCTTTTATATAAGATAGGTATTTATAACCATGCTTTCAACTCCTTTTCTCTTACTACCTCTTCTAGAGATTTATTCTCACTTCAAATGAATATCAACAACTTCTTTCTAGAAATCATTAGTTCCTTAGCTAGGTTTTCACTTACTAGTGAAACTTTTTACTTTCCTTTAGGTGAAATATTTTCCATCCTTGACGAGCTGGTATTGGCTAGCTCTTCGCATTAATTTTTCATCTCATATGTACATATAGGAACATCCAAACACCACTCCACATACATCAATGGGAACAACATCTAGTTCTACTTCATTAATAAAATAAATAGTAATAGAAAATATAACTTTTCAAGTTATTATGTTACCATTAACTCTCCATCCCTATTTACCCATCCCAATTGATATGGTATTGGATGATCATGAAATTTCAATCCCAATTTTTTGACCATTCCTTCTACTATGAGATTTTCCTATGATTTTGATTAAAACATAGCATCAATACTTGTCTTCTTAGCCATATATTAATGTGGAAGATTTTGATCACTTCTTTCTCTTCATGTTGTTATATTTATTTTTATTTTTTTGGTTGAGCTCTAGATGCAACTTTTAACTCTCCTCCTCTATATGATTGTCAAATATTATAGTGGTTGTAGTGATTTTTGGGATCCTTGAAATAATGTGTTTTGGATATTGCATATTTATCATTTCCCCCTCTCCACTTACCCTTCACCTTTTTAGAAGCACCCCATTATTCCTGCTTCAATCACTTGATTGAGATTACTTTTTTCCTACATTCTCTAGGTTTTGTGCCTGTACACAAGATCCATCCACTGATATGCTTTTAGAAAAGATCACATTATTTTGTGGAAGACTTTGTAGACCTTCATATACTTTAGGAGTACATCTATGTTCTTTGGGGATATACCCAATATTATTTCCATATTTCTCAACTCTATGGTGTACTCGTATACACTTCACCCTACTTATGCTTGAAGTGGTGCCACAAGATGTAGTGGTATTCTACAATACCCAATAGTGTAAACTTGTGTCTTTATTAATATTTTAAATTCCTCCCACTCTGTCATTGGCGGATCTCCCACCAACCACAAGATCTCTATGTGGCTTTCAAACCAAGTGAGGCAACAACCTTCTAATTTAGAAGCCCAAATGAAATATTTTGTTCCTCCTCTATATGAATAACACTGAAATAAACTTGTAATTGTTGCAACCAACAACTTAGCTTCATAGCATTGATATAACCTTAGTATAACTTAATATCAAATTTTAATTCCATTTTAAATAGTCATTATGAATGGTTCATGACACTTGAGCTAGGTTGATAATTTTTGGATATTTTCTTCGACTAATTCTTTGTTTATTCTCGATCTCTTAATCTACCCTCTAATAAAACATCTAAATTAAAACTAAAATATTATATTGATAGTTCACTCTTATTGGTTAGGCCCATCATGAGGAGATTCACATTATAGATTATATCTGCAACCTGTGCTTCCAACTACAAAAACCTATCCTCTATAGGATAAATACAATTACTGATAAATTCGTTGTACATTACTAAGGTTTTATGAATTTTATTTTTATCAATTTAGATACCTAACCATTTCCCACAATATACCAATAGAGACCTACTTTGATACCAATATGATTCATAAAATACCATGCATATTCCACTAAACAATTCCTCACAACAAATATAATAAAATTATACATAAAAATATGAAATATACACTATGAAGGTTTATTTCTCTTTATATTTTAGGATCTATAAATTATGGTTTATTGCATATGAATGAGATTTAAAATTATGCAAATAACACAAAAAAAACAAGTAAAAACTAACAAACCAGAATTTGACACAAGCTATAATGTGAGAAACCATTTCAGGTGAAAACCTAGCTAAAAGGTTAGGTTGCTCTACTCTCTTTCTCTTAATAGAATATTGTTGTGAGTATAAAGAAGACGTATGGACCTTGCACTACTTCAATGCATGAATCATGCCTATGTTATCTCTGACTATCCCTCTTGAATACTCTACTTGTCTATGGAACAAAATACACTAAAAAAGAACAAAACTCCTTTTCCTCCTAGTTGCACAAATATAACACAACCCAACAACCCATTAGTGGTTAGGTTCTAATCCCTCAAATATTACCCAAAGTTACAATATTGACTATTTTACACTATTCTTCATCATGATCACATTTCTATCCCTTTTTCCATGAGCAATGGTGGTTGACATGGAATCCTCTCGAATTATGGTGGCTAAAACAGGAAGGTCAAATTTCAAGTGGCATAACTTTTACATATAAAATCTGATTGAGGCAAACATTTCATCATTAGAAAATCATATAAGTTAATGGGAAATAAATGTTTTTTTTTTTAAGTGGAAAATTTATACCCCCAAAAAATTCCATTTGATGCCCCGAAATGATTTGAAAAGGTTTCAGATATCAACTTGCCAAACTAGGTCTCACCGATAAAAATGGTTTTGTGAGATAATTCCTCCAACTTTCCACTCTTAAAGAATCTATTATATGAAAATGAATATGATTAATGCATTATGATGATCTTGTGAATATTAATTTTCTTCTTAATAATAGTCAATACAAAGAGATAATATTGGTTTTCAATATTGGCGTTGATCATATCCATACAATATCATAGTTTCCCTTTCCCCCTATATATTTATTTACTCACAAATTCTCGTTAAATTTTGAAGTAACAATATTTTTATTGTTATATAAATTATTCAATATGATATTCTCCTACATTTACCAATGGTCAATACAACAATGATTATCAATATGTTTCCCTTGCTTCTGCCAAAGGTAGGGAATTTTTATAGAATCTAAAGTAATTTTAGGAAACCTCTTGGATTCCATGTTGTATAAATTATTCTTACGCATAATATACATATTAATATCCATGCCTTCAATGGGGTAAACACTTTCTTCAATTAGGAGGATAGGATAGGGAGTTCTTCCTTTAATCTTGAGGTTGTATGATATAAACTGCTCCCATATCCATTCAATATTTATCCGTAACTCTTTGGAAATATTGAGAACGCAGATCACACAACCATATAAAATAATAAGTGTGACGAGAGTTTGAAAGAGAAGTTTTTTTTAATCCCAAATAAAAATATATTTCGACTTAAAATTATTTTCAAGCCACTAGTAAGCCTTCAAACCTCAATTTACCCTTTTCTCAATTCTATAATTTCAATTAGGGTTATGATGGATGTTGATTCCAAAATATTTGTATGAAGGAATTTCCTCCATGGTGTTGTAATCATAAATAATAGTTTCATACATGATATTTTGGAATTTAATTATCATACCATTAGTTTTTTTGGAATTTTCAATGAATCCATCTTAAAGCATAAATATTGGGGATTCTTAGTTCATTTCTAAGATTGTAATGGCTCCTTTCCAAAAGAAAAATATTTTCAAAATAAAGGGTAATATGTTTGACCAAACCAATTAGCTTTTATATAACACATCCCACATCTTCCAAATACTCTTTTATCTTATCAATATATATGCCAAAAAGGGTAGTAGATAAGGGACAAGTTTGATTGACTCCAATATTGCATTTAATATATTCCAATAAACCCTAAATAGTCCTAATATTGGAGATAACATTCTTGTACAACATTTTCATAATAACTGCAACTCAAGAGGAGCCATTATCTCCTATATCCTCTTCCGTAGCACTATTCCGGGAATGGTATAAAAATCCATTTAGAAAATCAACAAAATAAAAAAAAAAGACAGGTCTTATAATTGCAGAATTCATCTGCAATTATTTTAAGAGTAATAATATGGTACATAATTGACGTATATCTCCTAAGCATAGCTTGTGCTTCAATCCAAATACTAATATTATTTTCCTAAATATTTACTTAAAAATTGGTTAAAATGTTGGTAATTGTAATGATCTTATAATTAGATGGAATTCTTTTATCCCAACACTTAAATATACACAAAATAAAGATTTTCATCCATGACTAAATAAAGCCAGGCTTCACCAGTAAATTAAGGAGTTTTTACATGTGCGAGATGAGGAGATACTCTACTATTTTAAAATTTTCAACTCGGTAGCATTCAATGTGCCTAGATTTCACATTAGTGAGTTGGCTAACCCCAAATTCAATTTATTCCAAGGAAAATATATCATCCTTTACAGGGGAAATAAAAATGGTGTACACGGTATTAGGGGATTCATTGAGGTTTTTAATGTAAAGATTCAAGTTCATTAAGGGAATAAAATTATTTTCATCTTACAAATCATAATTGTCCTTGACGATAAAGAGGTAGTGCTTTGAATATTGGTGGATTTTTTTCTCTAGCTGGATCTGTGATGGATAGGGTTTATATAAACAGGGATTTGGCTGTCGTTTTATAGCTCCACTTCATTTTTTTTCTATGGAAAACGACAATAGTGTTGATCTACCTCTTTGCTAATTCTACGGACTGGATCTATTTGGCCCAAAGGTGTTTTTTTATAAGTTCTATGCAAAATATAATTAACTCATTGACACTAATGAGTTTCAGCCATGCATTTATGGATACGATGATCTAAAAATAGTTTTACAACACATAGACTAGGATCTGGAGAAAATTATTCCCATAATGGTAGTTTAGAGGGCGATTATTGAAGTTAGAAATCCAAGGTGTATTTTTTCTTGGGATCACTATTGAAGGTGCAGATCCATGGTATTATGTTTTTGTTTTTTATTGCAGGTTGTCAGTGCTATGAATATCTATGTCACAATTTTTCAAGGGACTTCTCCATAGTCCTTCAAATCCTTTCCCCTAAAGGGGAGTGGTAAGAGGAGAGATTTGGGTCAGGAGTTCATTTGTGGGTGTTTTATTCTAGATCTAGAAGCAAAATCCCCTTTTATTTTTTTTATGAAAACCACATAGGGGAGAACATTCCGCAGTGACTTGGTTTCTCAATTTGGTACTTTATCTGAAGTCGAAAATCCAATAGAAACTCAGCATCTTGAGGGAGTTTCAAAAGTTGGTTTATGTAGGTAGATATTTTCACGATGATCTCATGTTGTAGGATTACAAAATTAAACAAAACTCCTCTATTATAATTTATTTACTATTGCACGATGGTTTTCTTGGTCCAAGTAATCTTAAATGACTATTTTTTTTAAGGATGAAATGCAGAAAAAGGTTGAGTCACAAACCAAATCTGATCCAAATATCAGTATTCCTGGACCTTACATTGTGGAATGGATGAAACAAGCTTCGATAATGGTAGTAAATACTCCACAAGTTACATAATGGTTCTCTACCCTCCAATCTTGATCTCATTTATAGATTTAATTCTTTATGGCTAAAACCATAGGATCTACATTAATGGATATGCACACATTTAACCTCAAATTCCAAAAACCATCTATTCTCCAGGGGTTTTTTTGTTGTACAATTTTCTACCACGAAGGATGTGCAGTAAGACCTAAATCAGGCTTTGTGGTTTAATGTAAATGTAGGTCCTTTTATAACCCCATTTTTTCCTAGGTTCGATGCCAACATGATTTTAATCTTGAAAATTCTAATTTGTGTTAGATTACATAACCTTCTGCTTCCTTTTTGGCACCACCAAGTTCTAGAAGGAATTGCAAATTCCTTGGGGAAATATGTAAAGGTGGATCTTGATAGATCCTCAAAGGGAATTTTTACCTTTTCTAGGATCTGTGTGGAATTAAACCTAAGGTTTTACTAGATCAAATCTAATATATTCATAAAAATATTCACTCAATCCCACTTTTAGATTTTTGAAAAATATTACTTTCTCATGTTCTACAGGTCTTCAAACTAGACATCTACAAATTACTTGTCCACAATAAAATAAAAACAAAAAAGATAAAAGAAACAACCCTAAAATTGAAAGGATTGGAATTTTCAAGAGAAAATTCCCTCATACAAAAATGATGACAGATTAATGGATGATACTACGGATGATCATAATCCACAAGGAACACCGATGGATGAGGTGGTTGAGTAGAATGGATCAAATCCTCAAAGCATGCAAATGAAGAAATTTGAAACATCCATAGTTCCAAAGCAACATATTGAACCACCTCCTATAGAAAAAGAGATGGATGGAATTAAGAGACCCCATGCATCTGAGAGTTCATACTTAGAAAAAGAGACATCTTCAATGAGAACTAAGAATCAAATAGAAACTTTAAAAGAAAATCAACTAAGAATGTTAAATGCCACTCCCAATCAAGGAGTTTGGCGAAACTTAGAGAGAAATAATATAGGGTAGTTAAGTGTCACTACAATTAGCATCAAAATGTAAATTATTTTATTTTTTGTTTTTCTTGGCCTTTGTTCCGCATTTTTTTTCTTTATGTGGACCTCTAATTTTTGGAGTGTTTTTTGGAGCTTTGTGCTCAATTTTTTGTAGGCCTTTTGGCGAATATTTTTGAATTCTCTCCAACATATCCAAAATTCAAGTTTGTTCCTACACTTTAGCTCGAGTAAAATTATGATTTTTTTTGGAAAAAAAGAAATTCATAATTCTCCTCCAAAAACTTCTAATATCAAACTCAGAGAGGTGTGGTAATTACAAGATTTATACTTATATAATATATTTTATTTATTTTAATAAGATATTTGTATGCATTTGTCTTATTAAGGTTTAAGCTTTCATTAGGAGCATCTCTAATCACTTTTCAAACAATTTTACAATCATTATCATACGAAGGGTTGGTGGTTGTACTATTTATTTTTATGACACCTTGGTAGAGAACTTGCTAATGGTAGTGGAGAGATTTGTATAAAAATTATGATACTAGTGTTCAATGTTATTTTTATAAGTTAATATTTTTAAATCCTTACTTAAATATTTTAATATGGCATTAGTTTCACTCTTGTAAAACATGAGGTGACTTTGACTCTCACAGTTCTTATGCATGTGTTTGTTTTCCATGGAAAATTTCAAAGTTAAGGTTAAATCTATATGATCATAATCAAGATCCTTCTAATTTAAGAGGTAAAAGTTTACAATTTGTTTTGAAAAAATGATATCAAATGTCACACAATCCACAACACTACTTCCAATCCCATGAATAAAAGTCATTTCATTGGAGTTTGTGCACTTGTTTATACCATTGTAAACTATAGGATATTTAGGACTAGAAAATCTGGCTAACTTAGTACCAAATAAGCTCTCGATTAGGTATTTAGAGTTTCTTTTGAATCTACTAGTTAAATGAAGTTCCTCATCTAGATAGGGAGGATTAGGGTTTGAAACATTACTTAGAGAGATAGGTTGGATAGATGTGGTTCTAGCATTAAATTCTCTTAACAATAGTACATTACCTTTATTCCTTGTACTATGGATGTCTTGCTCTAATTTATTGTAACGAGAATTCTTGTATAAAATATTTTTCTTATAAAAGGTATATTTGATAGGTGTGAAATAATTTTTTTTAACACAAATCATCCTAGCATTAATGGTAGAGACTTCAATTCAACTGTATCAATTTTTGAGAGGGTTTATCTTAGGAATTCGAGTGTAAGTAGATACACTATTTTTTATATAATAATATATACCACCAATTTCTTTGCGAGAGTATTTTCTATACCAATCTAACCAGAAAATGAATCCATATATATGAGGAACATTAGACTCATCATTATCATAAAAAATAATATCAATTTTACTTGGGATTCAACTTAACATAGGACCTTTATGATAATGGAAATTCATGACAGTTCCAAAATAGGATCTAGAGCGTTACAAATTCTGATTTATTACTCTCGGTTTGGTGTTTATCAGTGCCAATGGTTTTTTTATTTTTTATGATTTCACATTTTCCTTCGTTTATGGCTTCCTTTACCTTTTTAATCTCCTTGTTTAATTCAATTTTGTTTGTTGGGATGACCTCCTCATTTATAAATATTTATATCCCTCTTAGGCTTCTAGATTTACTAATTATGACAGCTTATGGTTAGTACAAATTAACTTAACACAAATAAACCTTTATTCATGCTCAATTATAACTCCCAACCCTTTTGATTCTATATGTAATTATAATATTAACTATAAATAAATATTATACTAACCATATGATACTTATAACTGCGGTTAGCCTAATGGTGAAGAGCATATGTTTCCTCCTGAGAGGTCACATGTTCAAAACCAGGTAGGGGTAGAGGAGGAAGAAGAAGAATAAATTAATATTAGCCCACAAGATGTAATTGAATTGGCGATCACCTTCTTATTAAGTCATATGTAATGTAAGAGATTCAAAGTTCAAATCCTTGTGGGTTAGACCAACAAAAAAAAAACTATGAATACATATGTTCAATTATATATTAGTTAATAATATATAATGATCTTTTACATTTTAGATAGTAGCTAATTAATAAATATCATTAATATATTATTATTTATTATGAATATATATTATCAGTTTAATTTAATTAGACCTACTTATGTTAAATGTAGCTCTGTGATAAACTATTTATATTTTATGTTTTTGTTGGCTTTAAATTTTAGTTAATTAAAAAAAACTAAGTGAAAATTAGAGCCTCTTTGCATTTGAAAAATAGCTAATCCACCCTTATGGATTCATGAAATTAGAAAATTTATGTATCTCAACAAAATCTTAGCAAACATATAAAAAAATGCAATCTAACTTGCACTTCAACAAGAACACTTGAAATCTATCCACCAAAAATATAGTAAATAACTAAAATCTAAAAGATATATTAAATAACTATGTAACCACCACTCACTGATTTTCATATAAATAAAATAATACCAAGGTTATGGGACACATATTCCAAGTTGAATGTTGGGAAAAACATAGTGATGGGTATCACTAGTGATTAATTAATGGCTATGGAATCAGACAAAGACATTGGCAAAGGAAATGTGGCATTACTAGAAATTTTATTTATAAAATAAAGGAAAATAGGAGAAAAATAACGTGAAGAGACACATATTTTAATGATGGATAATTAAAGGAAAAATTAAGGAAAATAAAGAAAATAGAGGCCTCACTAATAAAAAGGCTTTTGAGGATTAGTTGACAACTTTTACTAGTTAGTTTTTTGACATTTTTTGGGAGAATATCTCTTCTATTCACTCACTCTATCATACTATTTCACACTTAGAGTATTCTTAGGGCATCCTTGGAGAACTTTGGCATACATTGGATTTTGAGAAAGAAGGAAAAGGAAAGAAGGAATGTGCAAGGAAACAAGTGGATAAACATCTACAGCTGGATTACTTTGTAGGTAAGAGGTTGCATGTGTGATTTCCTTACGTATTTCTAGATGCATGGTATATGCAATTGTTTTTCTGGTTATTTGTTGTGATTGACATGAATATTTTACTGAATTGACATTGGTTTTTTCCTTTTATTTCCATTTCCTCGATATCCATGTGTTTTCAGTTTTCCAATTTCTTTTTTTTCTAATTAGTGCTCATAATTCCTTATGGTTATGGGTTGGAAGAAATGCTCTTGAATCCCTGGAACAAATTGGGTTGAGTTACTAACCAGGAACTAATTTTTTTCTCAAAAATTAGATTTATCATAATGACACAAAACCTTACTGACCGCATAGTGTTCTTCATTTTGAATCTGACACAAATCATTCCACACAAAATGGACTTTGTATGGCCTCATCAACATGTTTTGTATGTTTTCCTAAAGAAGCAAATTTGGAAAAAAAATGTGTAGACAAGGAGCCCAATCAGTAGTCCATACTATTGACGTGGCATGCTGACTGGGCAGGTCAATGGGCAGGTCAACGAGTTTGTCAACACTTCTCATCATTGAATAGTGGGCTGCCAAATGGAATGGTGTGGTTAGTGCATCATGGAATGTTATTATTGGCCATTGGGAATACCAATGAAGAGGAGGCATGTGTCTCAGCCTAGGGCCACCATGTGTCCCCCTCATTGTATCATAAAATTTTGGGTTTATGGACCAGATGGAATGGGCGAGGGTCAAAATCAAGACCTTCACCGAAAAAATGTGCACCACTACCAACTTACATACGCTTTTTTAATTAACCGTAGACAATGACGCATATATTTAAATTTTGTTGTTGTCGCCATTAGGGGGAGAGGGGGCCAACCCCCAACACGATTTCAAATACACGCGTAACCTAGGACCGAGGGAGGAGCACAAGAGGCACTAACCCTTAAACACACAATTAAATTTCTAATTAGGATTAATTAACGCCTAATTAAAATTATGGACGTTATTAACAAAATTAACCATCTGACAATTTGCGCCGCTGGTCGACGAACTTGTAGGACTGGCCCAGATTTTGTGCAATTTGTCGAGCGAATAGTGGGAAAACTAGGAGAGGTTATAACTCCTTCAGTTTTCTACCAAATAGGATATAAAGAGAGGTTAAGGTACCCTTTTTTACTATTTCGGACTCAATGGAATAGGTCTCACGATCCATGGAGAAATTTAGATATGCTTTTTTTTAGGTTCGAACTAAAGGGTACCATGATCAACCATGGTGCTAAAACAAGTTATGGATAAGTTTGATGATGAAGATGGGCTGGCAGGGTTTGTCTATTCTCCATATTATTTTTCAAATAGCAAATGCATCAGAGTTGTAACTTCTCAATATTCTTTCCTCTTTATGTCTTCGAAGGAGAGATTTGTTCATGTACTAAAAGGTGTTTTTTCGTGCAATTGTAGTTGATCTTTGAAGCTGGAGTGTAGGAACATGATATAGATGCCTATTGTTGTTTGATTCTTTACATTATTGACTGAAGGTTAACATGCTCATTAGATGATGTTCTTACAAAAGTATGTTCCTTTGTAGGAGAAACTAATTATTCCTTTTTTTAGCATTTGTTGTACTCCTATTTATAAATCATTGATCATAATGACAAGGTATCATGCTATTAGATTTGATCGAAGGAGATGTAGCCCAAGAGGGGTGAAATCCTTAAACAATGGTTGGTGTAAGAGTATTGATTACATGCTTTCATTCTATGTTCAATTTCATGTAAAATAATTCATGAAGAAAAATTAACAAAAACACATAAAACCACCTACTTCCACTTTCCATTTGGAGGACAAACCTTAGTCATAATATTTATATTTCGAATAGGATTTTTGCATAGAATAACTAAAATTCCCATTCAGATCATGTTTGTATCAGAGCACATGGTTTGATTTGTGCAAGAAGTTTTTGTTTGTTGTTTCAAGTGAAGGGTTTGAAGCTCAAGTGAGGAGAAATATTTTGGAAAGGAGAGCAAGTCTCTTCCACAAGTTCTACCTAACATTTCCAAATTAAGGCTCCAAACAAAATATGTTCCAAGGAGGAGAGTATACCAAGATGTTATAAGATTTAAAAGCTCTCAGAAATTCTTTTATAGACATGGTAGATATGGTGAGGGTACTGTATGATGAGAGGAACACCAAGTTGTATGGTGAAAGCTCTACACCACCTCCAGGTGAATAATTTTCTTCAAGGGAATAAGGAGACAATAATTGTGTCAATCCAACATCCTCTCGAAAAAAGTTATGTTTTTCTACAACTTTCATGAAATATGCATGTGTAGAAAGTCCTTCCGAAAATGATGATGGAAAAATTTGTGCATTTTTCCACATGATGTGGAGGATCAGCTTCAATCAGTACCTAAGTCTTGGCAACTGAAGGAAGAGAACCAGAGATTCCAAGTGAACACATCCAAGTTTGAAAGGGAGTTTGTAGACATCTTTGTACATTAAGAAAAATATTGAACCATTGGTAAGAATTTGCATGCTTCTTATTTTCATAAAAGTGTTGACGAAATTTCATTTGCATCTTTTGAAAACTATGGTAAAGGAATTGGATCCAAGCTCTTGTATAAAATGGGATACAAGGGAGGCGTTCTTGGTGTGAACCAATAAGGAATCAAGAATCCAATAGAAATCGTGGAGAGACGTAAGTATGAAGGCTTGAGTTATGTTGCAGTACAATAATGGTCTTCTGAGGACAGTTGTCACAAAAGCGGACATGAGGAGGCAATGTGTTTGACTTTACACCCAGAACTAGTACCTTCTTGGTTCTTAAAGAACATAGAAGACTTGAAGGTATCTCCAGAGAGAGATGAAAAAGATGAAGAAGAAAATAAATTAAGTTCTTTTCACTATGAAAGTTCTACTCATCATGCAAGTTTTTCATGCAAGAAGAGAAAGTCAAAAATCAAGAAAAAGAGGTATAAACATCTTGTTGTATCAAATGTTTTTCAAGATGGAAAAAAAAATGAAAATTTGAACATCTTGTTGAATAATGTATTTCGATGTACTTTTTCCTTTCATCTAACCATAGTGTAGATAAGCGTGAAAATAGGGAAGAAATTCTAAAAAGGATGTACACGTCTATTGGAAAGAAACCCTAGAAGGGAAAATTTAAACCAAATTTTGAGGCATGTGAGCCAAGAGGAGATCAAAGGAACTTTTGTATTCAGTGGAAAATCAATGGAAATTGGGTTGCAAAATGTTGGAGATTATTTCCAGTTATTCTTCCTGCCAAGGGAAAGCGAGTTGTGCATGTACCTGAAGAGGAAGCAACCATGGCAAGAGTGGCACAATATGAAACCATACATGATGCAGCTCCAGAGGAAGACAAAGAAAAAATAGAGGGTTCACTTACCTTGTTGGGTAAGAAGTGGGCGTACTATTTTCTCATCTAAGGCTGTAAATATTATTTTTCACTAGTTGCATGTTCCATAGTTAGACTATTGTAAGAAGTGATATTCATTAATAAATCACTTTAAATGGAATATTTTTTTGCTTTGAGTGTTGTCATGCTAAGTTTGGCTTGTCAATAGCCATTTTTAATGGAAATTTTGGATGTCAAGTTATTTCCATGTTATAAAAATGCATTTGTGATTATGTTTTTAGAAATAATTTTCAAACCGTTGTATGAGGAGTATCAGCACATGTAGTAGGATACTAATGTGTTAGGCACTCATTTACACAAGTATTTTTTATGTGAAACTTGTTTGTTTTATTTGCTAAAGTCTTTTTGGATTTTATCCATGGTAAAGATTTTGTAGCAAGAAGGTTTTCTTGTCCCATTGGCATACATCAGATGTCGAAAATTAAAAGTGCATAAATACAAAAGCAAAAGAAACTTTGTTGAACAATTGAGTCACACAACCATATCTTCCACCATGCAATGCACCTGTGGTTTTGGTGACAAAAAATAATGGAAATAATTGTATTGTGAGGCACAAAAGAAGTGGCTTTCATCAAAGAATATTTTTTGATGGAGATCCTTGAAATGTATTTAAATGTGCGAAGAGATCTTCCAGTGGGGAGGAAAACAACAAGAGACACGTGATGCTACAAAGGAGAAGATCATTTCATATTTTATTTTCTCTTATAAACTTGAAAAGGTCATTTGAGTGTCAGGTTTATGCAAGTGACTCTGCCATTTCATTGCATTCAGAAATTTTTAATGGTGCAGTGATTGAGTTGTGACGATTAAGGCACTTTTTCTTGATGGGTGTTTATCAACAACTCTACTTGGTCAAAAGGTATAAGAGAGGTGTAAGCAACAATTTTGTTGATACCTTCTTGGCCTGTTATTTGTGTAATTATTGTACTTAAAAATAATTTTGTTTTACATGAAAGTATGTTAAGAAATATGCATACTTTCAAGATATACATTAAAGATTGAGTCAAGTAAACCAAGTAGTGGAACTTGCTAGTTCAATTGTCGTAGTTTCTTTTTTGGGTCTTATCCTTGATGAGGATTTTGTAGAATATCCCCTCGAGAATTATTCTTCGGAATGATGTTGCTATGCATGACCATAATGACATGGACAAGACAAGGAGAACATTGAACTAGGATTCAAACAGTTTGTATTCGAAGATCGACTTTAAAAAGAGCCTAGACAAGTACAGGTCAAGGCATGATAAGTGTCGATTTGATCAAGTTTTGGAAGAATGGAGGAATTGAAACTTTAGAAGTTGAATGACTAAAAGTGAGATTTTTTGTTCCAAAATCTTTTCAGTGGGGAAGAGTGATACAGAGCTAATTTTTTTTTCCAAAAATAAAATTTCTTAGAGTGACACGAAATTTCAACGACCATGTAGTGTTCGTCGTTCTAAATCTAGCACGGCTTGTTCCGCATGAAATGGACTCCATATGGCCTCAGAAATGTGTTTTATCTATTTTCCTAAATAGGTGAGTTTGGAAAAAAATTAAGCAGACAAGGAGCCCAGTCAACACTCCATACTGTTGACGTGGTATGCTGACTGGGCAGGTCAATGAGCTGGTCAACACATCTCACCATTGAATAGCGGGTTGAAAAATTGCATGGTGTCATTGGTGTGTCATAGAATTTCATTATTAGCCATTAGGAATACGAATGAGGAGGAGGCACGTGGCTCAACTTGGCCAACACGTGTCCCCCTCATGGTATGGTAAAATTTTGGGTTTATGGACCGAGCGGGGGTTGAATTGAAGACTTCCACCGAACAAACCTGCAATAATACCAACTTTCCTATGCATTGTTACATAACCGTATGCAATGTCAGATATATTTAAATTGTGTTTTTGTCACCTTTGGGGGGAGACAAATCCAACCCGCAACACAAATTGGCATAGAAATGGAACCCAGGACTGACGACTGAGTAGAGGAGGCACTAACCCTTAAACGTGTGATTAAATTGCTAATATGGATTAATTAACGCCTAATTAGTGCTATGGGAATTATTAACGAAATTAACCGTCCCACAATTTGCACCACCAGGTGGCGAAATTGTAAGACAATTTTCCAAATTTCAGGCATGTTTGTAGCACGGGCCCAGATTTTGTGCAATTTGTGAAGAAAATAGTAAGAAGACTATGAAAGGTCATAATTCCTTCATTTTTTGACCAAATTTGATGAAAAAAGGGGCTAAGGTACCATTTTTTACTATTTTGGATTCAATGGAACAAGTCTCAGGATCCATAGAGCACTTTAGATAGGTTTTTTTTGGAGGTTGAATCCTAAGGGTGCCATGATCAACCATGGTGTTGAAAAAACTAATGAAGAATTTTGATGATGAAGATGGCTTTGCACAGGTTGTCTATTCTCCATATTATTTCTGAAACATAAAAAGCATCAGAATTGTAACTTCCCAATCTTCTTTCCTCTTTATCTATTTTAAGGAGAGATTTTTTCCTGTACTACAAGGTGTTTTGTGGTACAATTGTAGCTCTTTGAAGTTGGAGTTTAGGATCTTGATGTACATGCCTATTGTTGCTGATTTTTTACATGTTTGACTAAAGGTTAGCATGCTCATGGGATGATGCTTTTACATCAACATGTTTCTTTGTAGGAGAAACTAAGCATTCCTTTGTTTAGCATTTGTTGTACTCCTCTTTACAAATCCTTGAGCGTAATGAGAAGGGATCATGCCATTAGAGCTGATAGAAGGAGATGAAGCCCAAGAGGGGTGAACTCCTTAAACAATGGATAGCATAATAATATTGATTACATGCTTCCATTCTATGTTTATTTTCATGTAAAATAATTCATGAACAAAAATTAGAAAAAACACATAAAACCACCTACTTCTACTTGCCATTTGGAGGAAAAAACTTAGTCATAAATATTTATATTTTGAACATGATATTAACATAGAATAACTAATATTCCCATTCATATCAGTTATTAGTCATGGAGCCTAGGTCGGGACAAATTCTCTAGAGCCCTTGGTGGGTTTATTTACTACTCCGTGGAGTTGGGTTAGACAAATGCTCTGGATCCTTGCAAGGATGTGGGATAAGTTACTAGCTCCTAGAGCCCTAGAAATCTTGTGTAGAGACCAATCAGATTGGTATTAGTATTGTCTAACTATGGAGGTAGGATCATTGTGGTCGAGGGTTGAGGTGGTTTAAACTTTGGAATCCATGGTTTGGTTTTTGCTTGTTTTATTCCATGATATCCCACATTTGTTCTTCAAATATCGCGTTGGGGTGATTGGATGCAAGAGATATTTTTTTCAGACTAATCTATGGTTGGGTGGTACGTGGAAGTCCCTTACTTGTTTGGTATTTTCACATGTTATTATGAGAAGTTTCCTTATTGTTATCTATGATAATTTGTAACATTTTATTGGTGATGTTATGTTGAGTTTCCATGGTTTGTATTCTGGTTATATGTTGGTTATATCATGTATATTTTCTATGCCTATTGACATGTTTTGATGAATATATGAATGATAAATGCATGGACTAGTGATTGTTCTTGCAACTATGTATAGAGGGAATAGAGAATTCCTGGTGATTCTAAGATTACTCTCAGACTCTTATGATCAGATATGCATTCATGAAATATAGCTTACATGTTTTCCATGTGTTTCAATGAAATGTCTAGTGTTCTAGGAAGTTTAGGTCACATTTTGATTCAATTTTGAGTGTTTAACTTTGTTTTCATGTCATTTATTTTTCTAGAAAGTCTAACATAGTTATGGGAAGTTATCAAGCAGCTGACTTGGTGTTTTGGATCAGATATCGTGACCACAACCTTTGAATAGGTAAATCTCGATCAAAAATGCACTTAGGAAGTGTTGTGCATGTGGTTCGAGACCTTAAAACCCACCCAGGCCTTGTGATGCATATGGTTGGGGGTCTACATCAGTAAAAAGGATCACGAGCTAAAGTTTTAGTCACCTGGGTCTGCTCTTTTGCCCTTGAGTATCCTCCAACCCTAAGTGATGTTGTGAGTTGCTATTTTGTGGTCAGTTTTTTAACCCCACTTCCTTGACTTGAGCTAGTAAGTTAAGTCATGTGATAGTAACTCTTTGTATCACTTTTACCCTGGAAGACCTGTGAAATTTGGTAAATGTGTGAAAGGGTGGTTAAAAATTGGTATCATAGTAGGTTTTTGTTCTCTTTTGGTCATATCTAATACCACATATTTTTATCATAGCTTACAAATTCAATCACTTGGTTTGGATGGGAAAGATGTATTTCTCATGTACGTATGCTAGTTTTCGATGTGTTTTTTATGCATTTTTTATGATGGTAATTGTTGTAGTTTTTTCTTCATGTAGAGTTTGATGATATTAATGTTGAGACAATTGGTAATGTGACTTCATTATATACACATGTTTTTCTAATGTAGATTGATTTTCGAGATGAGATAGCCTCCCCGAAACTTTACTAAGGTCTCTTAGATTATGTTTATATGTGGTTATCTGACATAGTATGTTTTCAGGATGTAAACGATTAGAGATGAAAAGAAAAATGGTGGATTACAGTTCACATGACTCTCATTATAGATAAAATTAGCACCAAAGAGATGAGTACTCTCCTGACAATGTAGAAACCATGGGAAGTTTAAAGGAAAAAATCAAAAGTTGTAAATTAGATAATGATAAGATAATTTTGTCACAAGAAAGACTTTCCGAGGCACAGGAAAAAAAAGCATAGGTCAATGCATTCATTCTTTATATTTTATCATATTTGAATAGACAGGGACAACCATAGTTCAGTTACGGATAGGAGGGTAAGACTAATGGAACATATGGTAGCAGGTCTCATGCGGGACATAGGTCAGATAGGGATGATACAGTCAGATGTGGTATATGGATGGATACACCTGAAAAGAGAGATAATGGTTATGGGTTCTATTCTATTTGTAGTTCATATAGGTATCATTGTCATCATCATTACAGGAGGAGTGAGAAGCAATACTTTCCAGACGAGTTTAATAAATCCAAGCCTATTACCTTTTATGGAGAGCTAAAGAAGATAGAAGATGTAGAAGCATGGTTTATTTGGATGAAGAAGTTCTTTAAGCTACATTATTATACAAAGAATATGAAATCAAAGATAAATATTTTCATACTCAGGGGAAAATCTAACATTTGGTTAGAATATGTAAAACATGATAGAGGTATCAAGACAAAGGAGTTGAGTTGGTGTTAATGCAAAGGTATTTTAACAAAGAAGTACTTGTTAGAGAGATACCATGATAGTAAGGCTAAAGAGTTCTATAAATTTAATATGGGGTCTATGATAGATGTAAGTATACTACTAAGATTTTGGCGATATTGAAGCATGTACCATATATTAAGGATGAAAAGACAAAGCTTCAAATATTTTTTAGTGCATTTCCTTCACCATTTAAGGATTGTATTGAATATGATTAGTGTAGACATTGGAGGAATTAATTGGGAATCTGAAACATTTTTATGACCATTCTAAGCAGAAGACTAGGCCTAAGCGTGACTGTAATGCTAATGACAAGACCAAAATAAAATGGCCTCCGAAGCGAGAAAGACCTCAAGATACAGGTAATAAGGAGAATGAAATATCATACAAGAAATTCAATGTAGTTAATAGAGCACATGCATTTCAGTCTCAGTAGCATAAAATGGGTGAAGGAAGGAAGCATTCATAGTGTTGGACTTATGGTGGAGAGAACCACAAGAGAGATTATCCACAACATTAGGGTGGAAGAACGCATATTCACAATGCTCACGAAACACAAACAATTTTTGTTTTTGGACAAAGTATTCCCCATATTTATAAAAAAATGGATAATACGAAGGCTTATTGTTAGACATATATTATCGAGATGGAATGTAATCTTTTTGATCAATTTGTTTCTATTTTTATTAACATTGGATCTAACTATATTTATATCAGTCTTGACCTAGTGGATAAGTGTTGTTTGACTAAATAAGTGCATGAAGAGTCTTCATTATTGAAGTTGACTATAGGTATGAAGAAAATAGTTCATCACTAGGTGAGAGCATGTGCATTCAATATAAATGGTTGTCTACATTAGCACATCTAAATTTTCTTCTGTTGGGATCATGTAATATTATTTTTGGCATGGATTGGTTGTACATTCACAGGACTAAGGTATATTGCTACAAAAAGTATATTGCGTGCTTAGATGATGATGGAGAGAGGATAATATTGTAGGGTAAGAAGAAGCCTACATCAGTGAGAATGGTCATAACTATATAGGCAAAGCACAATTGAAGGAAAGGATGTTTATTGATTGTAGTTCACATTTCCAGTGACAAAGGAAAGTAAGTTGAGGATACCAAAGTATAAAAGAGGTATCTGGTTTTGCGGAAATTTTAGGATGTATTTCCAACAAATATTTTAGAGTTATTTCCTCATAAAGAAGTGTACTTTTCTATCAAGTTGATGTTAGAAGTAGAAACAACATCTAAGGAACCTTATAATATTAGCACTCTACAATTAGTGGAATTGAAGTTGTAGCTTAAGGAAATGCTCGATAAGGAATACATTAGGCCAAATGCATCACCTTGGGGTGCACCAATGTTTTTTGTGAATAAGAAGGATGATACTCTCAGGTTTTGCATTCAATACAAGAATTTGAACATGGTGACTAACAAGAACAAGTATTATTTGCCATAGATTGACGACTTTTTCAATTAGTTAAAGGGAGCAACAATGTTGTTGAAGATTGATTTTAGATCAAGAAATCATCAAGTATTGAATCAAAGAAGAGAACATCTACAAAACCAGATTCCATACCATGTATGGGTATTAAGAGTTTGTAGTAATTCTATTTGGTCCTACTAATGCTCTAGCTACTTTCATGTGTTTGAAGAATACCATTTTTCTATCTAAAATCTTTTGGTGATAGTATTCGTTGATTATATATTGATCTATTCTAAGAATGAGCAAGAGTATGTAGGGAACCTAACAACAATGTTGAAATTGTTGAGAGAGAATCAGATGTACGCCAAGATTTATAAGTGTCGTTTCTTTTACAAAAAATTTCATTACTTGGGATATGTTGCTTCCAAACAAGGTTAAGGAGTGGACCTGGAAAATATAAGAGCTATCATGGAGTGGGAGGCTTTTAGGAATGTGGATGAGGTTGGATAATTTATTGGGCTAATAGTATATTACATATGGCTCATCAGGGACTTATCGCAGATTTCCTATCCTATTACATCTTTGCAGTGAAAAGGGAAGAAGTTTTCATGGACTTAGAAGTGTGCAACTAGCTTTGAATAGTAGAAGCATTTGCTTATAAATGCTCTAGTCTTGAAGGTTGCAGATCCAGACAAAGAGTTTGTGGTATATACGGAGGCTTTCAAGAGGGGACTTGGTGGAGTCGTCATGCATGAATGATAGTTAGTATGTTATGAGTCAAGGAAGTTGAATGAGCATGAGCAGAACTATGTGATGCACGATCTTGAGTTGGTGGTTATCATTCATGAATTTAATATGTGGAAACGTTAGTTTCTTGGTAGATGGTCTATTCTAATGAGTGATCATAGTGGACTGAGATAATTATTTGATCAACCTAACATAAGTGTTAGGAAAGGTAGATGTTCATCTACTCTTAGTGAGTTTGACTTTGAGATCAGGTACATTAAGGGAAAGGTGAATCGAGTTTCAGATGCTCTTAGTAGAAGAGTGCAGATGAATCACATTGCAAAACTAATTTATTATGTGACAAACTTGTATGAGTGGATCTTATAGGAAGGATAACATGATGATAGGTATAGGTAGTTTAACCATAGGTTGCAAGAGTAGAGTGAAGGTCATAGGGATGAAGACTGTCACGTTACGATAGATAACTTGGTCAGATTTACGAAGAAGATTTATGTGTCGGATAGCAATGAACTCAAGAAAATTATCTTGAGGGAGTTTCATGTTAATATGTTTTCAGGTCACCCCAAATATCATAATATATTGACAGTAATTAAAAATTCCATCATTGGTTGAGCTTGAAGAAAGAGGTGGCTGAGTTTGTTGCGATATGTTCGGATTTTCATTAGGTAGAAGCAAATTGTAGGCATCTAGGTTGTTTATTACAGCCAATTTCAATTCTAGAGTTGAAATGTTAGGTCATTTCGATAGATTTCATTATAGGTTTTCCAAGGACATTAAAGCAACATGATTCCATCATGGTTGTGGTTGACATGTTAAGTAAGGTAGTGCAATTCATTGCAGTTAAGTCTACGTATTCAGCTAGTGCGGTAGCTCATATTTTCATCAGGGGGATAGTAAGATTGCATGGTGTTCCTAAGAAGATTGTATCCGACAGAGAAGCCATGTTGACTTCTAGGTTTTACAAAAAATTGTTTACAGGTTTGGGGAAAGAGTTGGCCTTCAATACAACTTATCATCCATAGAGAGATGGAAAAATAAAGAGGGTTAACGGGATTATTGAGGACATGTTGAGGATTTATGTAATGGATCAACAAAAGAAGTAGGAGTATGTCTGTCTCAATTCCTTAACTCGAACTAAGAAGTCTGAGTTATGTTAGAATTACCTTGACAAGACAATAAAATTAGATAAATGTGGAAAATTATGATTACAATTTAAAATTCAATAAATTAAATATAAATATTTTGTTATGCAAAAAGTTATAATAAAAAGGTAAGTAATATCAAGTTAACCATAAATCTATTTCTATAATATAAAGTTTTAACTAGTTATATACATTATTTTTATATATTTTGTATAATAAAAACGTAATAGGAAAAGGAAAAAAATTAATGGCTAACTCAGAATATAAATTTAATGGGTAACTCACAATACAAATTTAAGTTTATCGAACTGATTTTTGGCTGATTTATAGGTTGAATGCTCAATGTTGCAATGATTGTGACTTGGCGGTTTTTAAGGTTTAAACAATGGTTTTCCATCACACATAAGGAAAATGAAACTATCCTGAAAACATATTCCCTAGTTTTTGTCTTTTTCATTCAGTAGCTTTGGCCAATGTTTATTTATTTTCTTTAATTTTGATAATTATAATATTTTTTATGGTTAATTAAATTATAAAAATTACATTAATATATCTAGAAATATTAATAAATCTAAAAAGTAATTTAAAAGTTTATATTTTTTTTAATTAATTTTTTTATTATTAATTTTATTTAAAATTAATAAAAAATATATTTAAATTTAAAGTTTAATAATTTTAACACTCTACATATTTTGAAGTTTTCTAAATTTATTTATAGATTCAAAATACATTTAAACAAATTAATAAATTGCCAAAATTTCTTAAAATCTATCCTAGTTAAACTGCACCAAAATGAACCATGTTGATAGCTTTGTTACCATTGTGAAGAACTACCGATGTGTATTTACTTATGCTAGATGCTAATCGACGGAATTATTTTGTCACCCAAATGTGCCGATTGAAACAAAAATATAAAATGCAAAACAAACAAAGCAGTCCGTAGATTTCTTAGAAAACGTGGAGAGATCTCCGCGCTGTAAAAGAAGGGATAAGACTGGACTGGCATATAAAGAACAGCGTTTTTTCTCCTCTGAAAAAGACTGGACTTGCATATTGACAAACGTTTAGCAATTATGGCGTGCCTCAATTATTATTGAAGATCAGCAACATTCACTCATGCGATGCTGCTGCTATCTATCCAATCCAATCCATTCTTCAGAAGCAGCTGCTATCTACCCAATTTATTCTGTTGTGGATGCTTTATCATCTCTTGTTTCAGGATGGAATTTGACGGGCACTTACTAGGTGATTTGCCTAGAATTTGACTGGTAGTTATTAGGTGATTTGTTTTGGTGAAAAAAATTTCAAACTTTTAACATTTTGGATTAAAATAGGCACTAGAGTTGTAGAAATTCTCAAATTTAATAAATGTTTCAAATCATATCACACTGTCAACAACATCATCCGTAAAATGACAATCACGAACTTCAGACATATCAACCAGTCCCCTCAAATCTCTTTAAACCCATCCCATCCCCCAGTGCCTTTACTTTTCAAAAAAGTCCCTACAAAGCAAGGCAATTTCTTAAAAACCGACACGAGCACAGTGAAGTGTAGCTTCCTCTCGAGTCCGATCTATCAACTCTTCGGTCTGTTGCCATTTGTTTCAGTATCGTTCCTTTTTCAATCTTTGTCTCAGTTTGCGTGTAGGCTTTAACTTAGCAATTCGTGATTTTTTTTTTTAAGATTCCCCATAAAATTATTTTTTCTCCAGCAGTAATCATAGGAGTTACGTTTCAAACATATTTCGGTGTTTCCATTTAAAAGAATAAACAAAAACAATATTGTTTATCAGGTTATAGGATAGCTTAACTATATCCATTAGCAAAATTTTCGGATACTTCTAACCGGTATAGGTTTTGCAAAATTAAGTTAAAAGTTTAATGGTTTTCTGAAATGTATATCATAGCAAAATGCATTTAGCCTGGCTGCTTTTTCTATTGTGGGGATTACAATTTCCATGTCTTCTGCAAGCTCACGCAACGTTTTTTTGATCGTTTTGCCCTCTACCGTAGGAATTGATAAGCTATAACTGATTTGACGATAAGATTAATTAATGTCTCACATTCAGATTAATGACCATGGTTATAAGTATATTGCATTTAGTCTTTAAAACAATTTTGTCGCTTTTTATTATAATACAAGTGCACCCATTACTATTTGGTCATAACTTGTTATTCATTTTAATGCATTTTTGTTATGACTATAAAAAATGATGTTTTATTAGCATGGATGGACGTTTAATGGGTTTTTAATGTATCTCTAATTTCTTGCAATTGCTATTAATCCATCTTGGATATGTAACAATGATAATTGCAAATGATAACTGCAAACTACTTGGGAGTATTATGTTCTTCTCTCCTCCAAAAATTTAATTTTTTTTAAACTCAATGAGAAATTGAACTAGGTCTCTCAAAAAATTCATAAACAGTTCCTACCATTACAAAAAAAAAATGAAAAAAATGACAAAATGTTCGTCAAAATCTACAATTTTCTTTAAAACCAATGTCTCACAGAAAGGGCGATTCCTTTCACTAAACCGGCAATGCTACCTTCACATAGAATCTTTACAATGTTACATTGAAATGTCACATTAACCTTTACAATGTCATATTGAAATGTCATATAAGGTCAAACCCAAAGATGATCCATTTCATTTATTACTGAAGTAGTGTTTTTTTTACATAGAATATTTTTTTCCAATTTAATAAAAAAAAAATCACTTAAAATTAAAAAAAAATGCCCCTTCGAAAAAAAAATCTACTAAAATATATTTTTCACTAAACTCAAAAATATACACTGATATTAATTAAAAAAAATTACAAACACATACCACCACCCTAAACATGTACACAAAACTCTTTTGGCAAACCTAATAATAAAGGCCTCCATGATTAACTATCAGACGAAAAATCTGTAATCCCACTTTGACCATCGAAGAATCTTTTCCTAGATCCATATTCATTTGGATTTCATAGGCTAAGAATATTTGACTAAGTCATTCATCGTAATCCATTTCCCACCACCTATAATAATTTAGTAAGCATGGTATGCATAATGTCACAACATAATATGGCTTCATTCTCATATTAAAATTATATATAATTCTTAATATTTCTAGCAAAGCACTTAAAAAATCCAAGGTTGACAATAGACCCTTCCAGACCTACAACTGTGTTTCACATAAATATTATGTTGTTAACTCTATATAAGTGTCTATAAAGCTTTCAATTGAACTTGGATATGAGTGTCTACAAAATATAGAAGCTTCACCCAAATTTGCAGTAAATGAGCTCAATCTACTACAACTCTGCTCATATTTTGTGCCGAAATTGTTACATAGTATTTCTATTGTAATATTAAGCGTTATGGTGGGAATATAATTAAATTTATTAAGTTTTAATTTCAATATATATGAAAATATCTCAAAATAAAATTATATTTATTTGTGATAATAATTATATAAATATATTTAACTATATATATTCTTATAAATGTGAATCATTAATTTGACATAAAGTTAAAATGTATTATACTATTTCCAAATAATATTTCTAAAATATTAATTTAATTAAAAAATATTAAGTTGGGTTTATCAATTTAATCTCTAGTCAATATTTATGAAATATTTTTAGTAGTAGCTAGATTATAGTGTTCATATTTATCACTATGGTAGTTATAACATTTTTTGCTTTAAATGCCTAAAATATTAAATTAAAAAAATGTCATATTCACAAGTAGCATTGAGATTTTATCGATGATTTTTGTTTTACTATATTTTTCTTCAGACATTTTTTTTAAGTACATGGGTGTTTAAATCATATATTAACTCTTTTTATAAGTAGTATGATAGCCATAATAATTATAAAATTATGATTTAGTTATTTTCCATGAATTTTTTAATGCTGATAATGTGAGATGTCTATCAACTTTTACTAATCATTTAATTTATATGGCTTCTTTATTAGGAAAATAAAATAAAAATTAATGACATGGTTTATTGATATACTGACACACTAAAACATTGATTTAATAGAGCTTCACCTTGGTTGATTATGCTTTGATGTTTAGTCACAGGAAAAAATAAATATATTTGAATAAATATACATGCAGAAAATTTATTCATACCCATTAATATAAAAAAATGGTTAGTTAAATATATATTACTCTAATGGATTAGACATTTTTTTGAGCTCTTCCTTCAAAAGGTCTAACAAGAGAGAATCTATACCACTGACAAAACAATAAAGAGCTATATATAAAAAATACTTGGAGTCTCAAATAGATTGTTGAAACCAAACTAAGTTTTAGATGAAACAAAATATAAGAAGAGTTAAGCATATACATGGACACAAACTCAGTATTTACCAAACTATTTAGGCCACCATTCGTAAGTCTAGCTACATAAGAAAACAAAAATAACTGATAGACTACAAGCATGGGAAATCTACGTGGAATTAGATACATCCATCTCAATAGATTTGGTTTGCCATTGCTACTCTCACTCGGTCCAACATCTAGGTGATGTTCAATCTACTTGAGATGAACCCTCACCTATTTATATTCGAACATAAGAAGAATTTATTATCTAACCTCATTCTTATCTATTATACCCATTCCTAGCAACATTTTATCTTCCAATATATATCAATAATGAGAAAATACTAACTCAAACATGCTAGGGTATGCCTCAAGTTAGGAACTTAGTCATAAAAAGCTTCAAAATTATCCACTTCAAACTCACAAAACTCTATTTGAACAATTTCTAGAATTTGTTCTATGAAAATCCAAATAAAAACCTGCCTCATTATGAGCAAGTCCAAGAACCGTTGAGCCATTTGTGACTAACACTTCCCTTTGGCACATTGCTTTTTGGTAAACGATAATAGCAAGTATAGAATTCTAGAGTATGCTTTGTCTCTTAGAGACCCCACGTGCCATAGATAAGAAACAGGGTGAAAACACAAACAACAACGAAAGGGTGGCCAAACATGAAGAATTCATTGAAACGATAGCTAGATAAAAGGTGCTCGCAAGAAAATAACAAGAGTGTGGTTGAAACCATCCAAGCGCACATTGTAAACTACCAATATACAACCAAATCACAATGAAGACAGAGGGAAATCAATGTCAAATATCATGCCAGCATAGAAAATGATGGATCATCATTAATGGACATTTGTTGGAATTTCTGAATATTCCAAACACATAGGAAAATAGAAATTCCCCTCTTTAACACAGAAAAATACAAACAAAAATTTGCTTGCTCGTAGACAGAGATTGCACAAAAAAAACTTCTATTTCATTAAAAATAAAAATCTATTACAGTTTGATAACTTTCCACTGCTGGGAGATTACAAAAAAATGGAACTGCTTCACACGCAGTGTCCAAATCACTCTTCTGTCACAAAAAAAAAATCACACTGTGCTCTGCACTTCTGCCTCTGCTGGCTTTTCTTCAACTTCCGCACTGCTGTGCATTCACTCGTTATCTACTTAAAAAATAACACTCTGTCTTTTTCCCTTTTATATACTGCTGTGTAAAAATAAAAATTTACACAGTAAAATAGAAATTACATTCACGGCCCCTTCTTTTTCATTTTGGCTTTCGGGCCTTTGAACTTTCCAGAACATAACATTAAAAATAAAACACTTTATATATATATATTATAAATATTAAAAATATTTATAATATATATTAACCTCAGTAAGAAAAACTTTTACCGAAGGTTAAAAAACTTTTATGAAAAATTTACGGACTTCAACCATAAGACAAGCTCTATTACAAAATATTTCGTGTTCCAAAATTGAATGATGACGTAGGCCCAAAGTGTGATGCGAAATCTCAAATTAAATCCTCCCTATAAAATTTCGGGTCCGGATTTTGGCAATGCATCCAGCCCATCAAAACAACGCGATCCAATATTTTTACTCCACGTGGCCCTTTCAATATGGCGGTAAAATTTCTGAGTTTAATTTGTTTGGTGAAGATTTTAATGTTGGTTGTTGCTGCAGATAAGATGCAGCTCTTCCAATGCTCCTGCATTCAACTCACGGCTGTTAAAAATTCACATCAACATTAACTCTGCCGCCATTCAATCTTTTCTCATTAACTCCTTGTCCTGCAGACTTCTCTGGGCAGTTGGAAATTAAATTCCAACACTCCCCGTTAATTTCAACTGCTGGGTTATCTGTCATACCCAGACATTTTCTTAAAAATTCAAAACTCTTCTGTCCCAATGGCTTGGTCAGAATATCAGCGAACTGCTCCTGAGTTCTGCAATGTTTTAAAATGATTTCTCCATTGTTCACTAATTCTCTGATATAATGAAATTTTGTGTCTATGTGCTTTGTTCTCTTATGAAATACTGAGTTCTTTGACAATGCTATAGCTGAGCTATTGTCACAATAAATCATTGTGCCTTTTATCTGTTCTTGGCACAAACTTCTCAACATTCTCCTCATCCAAATCGCTTGACACGCTGCTGCTGTAGCTGCCACATATTCTGCCTCTGCTGTAGACAATGCTACAATTGGCTATTTCTTGGAAGCCCATGAAATGGCTCCTGAACCCATATGAAAAACATAACCGGAAGTGCTCTTCCGATCATCTACACTTCCAGCCCAATCATTGTCAGTGTATCCAACTAACTCTGAATTTTCTGAAGCTGTATATAAAATACCAAATCTTTTAGTTCCTTTAACATACCTCAGAATTCTTTTTGCTGCCTGCCAATGTGCTTCTTTTGGCTTCTCCATAAATCTGGAAATTAAACTAACAGCATGCATAATATCCGGCCTAGTTGCAGTCAAATACATGAGGCTGCCAACTATGCTTTTATATAAACTTGGATCAAAATCCTTGCTGTTGTCATCTCTGCTGAGTTTCAATCCCATTACTGTGGGAGTAATTGCAGCTTTGCACTCCTGCATATTAAATCTTTCTAAAACTTGATTCACATACTTTTCTTGAGATATAAAAATCCCTTTTTCACCTTGTTCCACTTCTATTCCTAAGAAATATCTCAACAAACCCATGTCAGTCATTTCAAATTCATCTTTCATGACTGTTTTAAAATTTTCACTGAGATAATCATCATTGCCAGTGAATATTACATCATCAACATATAAAACAACAATCAACAATTTACCATCCTTTTCTTTGATGTAGAGGGTGGGTTCTCCCTCACATTTTTCAAATCCATTCTCCAATAGATAAGAATCTATTCTGCTGTACCATGCTCTTGGTGCTTGTTTCAGCCCATAAAGAGCTTTCTTCAATTTGCAGACCTTGTGCTCTTGGCCTTTCTTCTCATATCCGAGAGGTTGTTCCACATATACCTCTTCCATTAAAATTCCATTTAAAAATGCAGATTTTACATCCATCTGGTATACTTTCCATTTGTTTTGTGATGTTATGGACAACACTGCTCTTACCGTCTCCATCTTGCAACTGGTGCAAAAGTTTCTTCATAATCAATTCCATGCTTCTGCTTATATCCCTTGACAACAAGTCTAGCCTTGTGTCTCTCTATATTTCCTTCAGCATTGCTCTTGGTCTTGTATACCCATTTAACTCCAATGACTTCTTTACCTTCTGGGATATCAACCAACTCCCATGTTTTGTTATTCTCTATGGCTTTAATTTCATCATCCATAGCTTCTATCCATTTTCTATCTTTAATAGCATCTTCAAAATGAATAGGATCATCAACTTGACAATACAAAGCAAATAAGGAATTCATACCTTCATCTGCTTCTCCTTGCTCATAAATTTCTCTAAGGCTTCTGAACTTTGTTCCTCTTTCACTTGGTGTAGGTGTGCTTGATGAAGCACTCGATTCTGCTCCTTGTGGTGTACTCGGTGAACCACTGTCGCTTCTTCTCAAGGGTGCTCTTGCTGCTGCTTGAGGTGTCCCTTGCTGTCCTTGTGCTGGTGGAGGTTGTGCTACATATGGGTTGTTGATTTCAACCACATCTTCCTCATCTTCATCATGAGACAAACAGCTTTTAACATTGACTGTTTTCTCAATGCTTCCATCCCATGCTTCTTCTTCAATAAATTGTACATCTCTGCTTATCACAAACTTCTTTGTGGATGGGTTATACAATCTGTATCCTTTGGAATCTTCACAATATCCAAGGAAAATGCACTTCTCCCCCTTACTATCCAACTTCTTTCTCAATTTGTCAGGAATGTGTGCATATGCTACACACCCAAAAACTCTCATGTGGGTGACTCCCTGTTTTCTGCCACTCCACGCTTCTTCTGGAACCTTGTTCATCACTGCTTTTGTAGGGCATCTATTCAAAATATATATAGCACAGTTTGCTGCTTCTGCCCAATACTCATTCGGCAAATGCTTTGCCTTCAGCATACTTCTCACCATTTCCATTATGGTTTGATTCTTCCGTTCAGCAACTCCATTCTGTTGCGGTGTGTACCTTGTGGTAAACTGTTTGTGTATGCCGTTCTCTCTGCAAAAACGCAGAAATTCTTTTGATATGTATTCTCCTCCTCTGTCAGTTCTGAGGACTTTAATATACTGCCCACTCTGTTTCTCTACAAGAGCTTTAAAGTGGCAAAATTTCTGAAAGACTTCACTCTTATATTTCAGAAAATAAACCCATACTTTTCTTGTGAAATCATCTATGAAGGTCAGCATGTAATTGCTGCCTGAAACTGATGCTGTCTGCATCGGCCCACATAAATCTGAGTGGATGATTTCTAAGGGTGCTTTCGCCCTTATGCTTTTCCCTGAAGGAAAATTTTCTGTGTTGCTTTCCCAAGATGCAGCCTTCACATAGGCTGTCAGGCTTTTCAATCAATGGTAAACCTTTTACCATTCCTTTTCTGTGCAGCAAATTTAATCCTCCAAAATTGAGATGTCCAAATCTCAGGTGCCATAACAAATTTTCATCCTTTGCTTCCTTCTGAAAGGCTTCTTGTGTTACAGCTGCTACATTCTTTCCTTTTCCTTTCAAGTCAATGTTGAGCTTGAGCGGAAACATCCTATTGCTGGTCATTTGAATTTCAGCAATAATTTTCTTACTTGGAGGAATATCTTTTATTGTGCACACATCATCTTTGAAAACTACATTGTAACCTTTGTTTATGAGCTGCCCAACGCTCAAAAGATTACATTTCAGTCCTGGAACATAATACACATCAGGAACAAATTTCTGCTCCCCATTTCTGGCTCTAATACTCACTCTGCCTTTCCCTTTGACAGAGATCTTAGTATCAGTCCCTGTGGTCACTTCAGATTTTACTTCTTCATCTGGATTGGCAAACATTGCTCTGTTTCCAGTCATATGATTACTACAACCTGAGTCTAAGAACCAAACATCATCTTCTTTGTCTTGTGCTACATTACAAGCTAGCAGCACATTACTTGGGTTCTTTTCCTCTTTTGCTACATTAGCATTCTGCTTATTCTTCATGTCATTTTGCTTCTTTCTACATTCATTGGCATAGTGCCCATATTTCTTGCAATAATGACACTGGACATTGGATTTGTCATACCTCTGTCCATGAGCATGTTGGTGTTGGTGTCCACCTTGTTGGCTGCTGCATTGGCCGTGGCTCTGATTTTCATTGTTGCTCCTTCCATGTGAATGTGAAGGGCTGTTCCTTCCACCTCTGTTCTGACTTCTGCCTCTTCCTCTTCCTTTTCCTTGACCTCTTCCTCTTCCTGAAGGCATTTGGGTCTTGAAAGCATGTTCAAGAGATGAGGTTTCATCTCTGCTCAATCTCTGTTCATGAGTTATTAGTGAGGCATGAAGTTCATCCACTGTGAACTGTGAGAGATCTTTGGTCTCTTCTATGGTGGTAACAATTACATCAAACTTTGAGGGTAAACATCTCAAAAGTTTCTCCACAATCCTTCTTTCTTCAAGAGTTTCTCCATGGGATCTTATCTGATTTACAATCCCAATCACATGTGTAAAAAATGTATCAACACTGTCTGACTCTTTCATGCAAAGAGTTTCAAAATCCCTTCTCAGCAATTGAAGTTTTGTTGTCTTAACTTTCTCCATACCCTGATAGGCTACTTTCAGAGTTTCCCATGCCTCCTTGGATTTCTTAGCTGCTGCTATCCTTGGAAACACACTCTCATTTACAGCTTGATACAAACAGAAGAGAGCTTTAGCATCTTTCTTCCTATTATTCTTCAACACATCTTTCTCTGCTTGAGTTAAGGCATTAAAAGCCTGCTCATCAGCTGGTTCTGTAAAACCATCTTCTACAAGTTCCCATAGGTCTTGTGAAACAAACAGGGCTCTCATGGTAATGGCCCAATAATCATAGTTCTTTCCATTAAATTGTGGAAGTTGAACACTTCCAAGATTCATACCAGTGCTTGGTCCAGCCATTGCTCTTAAACTGAACTTTGAACTAGAACAAACTGTCTTTCCTTCTGAAAGAACAAACTCTTTAAACAATAAACAACTGCACTGTTATCTTTGAGAAATACCTGAACTTCGACCTCTATTGAGCTTTTCACTCTGCTGGAGAAAACACTGCAACCGGTCTTCTTCTTCAGCTTCTTTGAATCCTTCAAAGAGCCTAAACTAGCTCCGATACCATGTTGGAATTTCTGAATATTCCAAACACATAGGAAAATAGAAATTCCCCTCTTTAACACAGAGAAATACAAACAAAAATTTTCTTGCTGGTAGACAGAGATTGCACAAAAAAAACTTCTATTTCATTAAAAATAAAAATCTATTACAGTCTGATAACTTTCCACTGCTGGGAGATTACAAAAAAATGGAACTGCTTCACACGCAGTGTCCAAATCACTCTTCTCTGTCTCACAAAAAAAATCACACTGTGCTCTGCACTTCTGCCTCTGCTGGCTTTTCTTCAACTTCCGCACTACTGTGCATTCACTCGTTCTCTACTTAAAAAATAACACTGTCTTTTTCCCTTTTATATACTGCTGTGTAAAAATAAAAATTTACACATTAAAATAGAAATTACATTCACGGCCCCTTCTTTTTCATTTTGGCTTTCCGGCCTTTGAACTTTCCAGAACATAACATTAAAAATAAAACACTTTATATATATATATATATTAAAAATATTAAAAATATTTATAATATATATTAACCTCAGTAAGAAAAACTTTTACCGAAGGTTAAAAAACTTTTATGAAAAATTTACGGACTTCAACCATAAGACAAGCTCTATTACAAAATATTTCACGTTCCAAAATTGAATGATGACGTAGGCCCAAAGTGTAATGCGAAATCTCAAATTAAATCCTTCCAATGCTCCTACATTCAACTCACGGCTGTCAAAAATTCACATCAACATTAACTCTGCCGCCATTCAATCTTTTCTCATTAACTCCCTGTCCTGCAAACTTCTCTGGGCAGTTGGAAATTAAATTCCAACAACATTTTCATCAATTGGTTCTCCATGCCAGTAGCAGTGTTGGTCCTTAAAACGATGAACTCCTTTTAACCTGTTAACCCACTGCATGTCATAAACATCACCGAGTATTCACTTAACCTCATTTAATAATAGGGTTGCAAGTCAGTTGTATTCATTGGGAAACGACCCAATGCCCTTATCATTTTGAAACTCACTCGACTAGACATGCCCCAGTAAGTATAGTAACTATAAAAGTGATTATTATAAATTTTATATTTAAATAATTTTTGGTTTTAAAAGTGAATATTATAAAATTTATATTTAAGTAATTTTTGGTTTTAAAAGTGAATATTATAAAATTTATATTTAAATAATTTTTGGTGTTAGAAGTGAATATTATAAAATTTATATTTAAATGTTATAAAAATTGTAACGTAAAAATCTGTGATAATAGAATAAAAAAATTTGTGTTTTAATTTAAAAATATTGAAAACTAATATTTAAAATAAAATTTTAATTTAAAATTTTTTATATTATATTTAGTTTTTAATTTTTTATTTGTAGAAACATTTTCCAATTAATTTAGGATGTTTGACTCTTTTTCTAAACTCTTTAAAATGTTGGAATAAAGAAAACAAAGGTAAAAAAATGTCACTTTAAGTTAATTGTTATTAAAATGAATGAGATTTTAATTTTAATTTCATTTAAAATCCTTTAAAAAGTGTAATTAAATTCTTAATTTTTCATTCTTATTATTTTTCCCTTAAACTTTTAGACAAAATTATAAGTCAAGTGTAAGCTTTATTTCAGGGATTGTTCCAATCCATCTTTCAATTTTTAATGATCATTTGGGTTTCTCTCCTACAGATTTCAAATTCAACGCTCTAAATCTCATTTGAAAATTTTTAATGAATTTACATAAAATCTGAAAATTCTATAACAATTCTATAAAAAAACCAATCAAACTTAACACCCTTAAAAAAAAAATTGACATTTCCATCAATAAAACCCATAAACCTTGAAAAGAAAGATATCGAAATACTCAAACTTAATACTATATAGAGAAAAAATGTTTTGATGCTAAAATTATGTTAGGATATCTATATTTTTAATGTTAGGATATCTATATTTTTAATATAACATTGCACTCTCTGAACCAAATAATCTTAATATAAAAAATATAATATTGCAGTATCAGAACCAAATATCTTAATAAACTATTTTCAATTATAATTAACAAACTGATAATAATAACAATAAAATAAATCAACATAAATACTTAAATATACATAAATTTATGCTTTCATTTATTTTCATGCATGTTTCATTCATGCATTTATTATTCAAGAACAATGGTCAACCACAGACACGGGATGATTTCAAGGTTTGTTAGACTCGGCATCAAAATTCTTCGGTTCTTCGATATGGCAGTAATCATATGTCTTTGACCTTATTAAAAAACACCTTGATGAAAGCGTACAAAATACCATTCTGTTCATCATAGTTTAAGGCATTTTCTTCACTCTTCTGAAAGACAATCACCATCGAACCGATAATCTGTCTACCGAAAAGAAAGGGTAGCGACCAGAAGTGATGATGAACAAGATTCTATTTCTTAAAATTAAAGTCATACTGCACTAAGGAAAATATTTACATGGTTTGAATGAACACGTAGAATTTTATAATTTGATGTGCTATCTCTAATTAAGCAAGAAGAATATCTATTTTCTTTATACATTAAATTCGAAAATGTTTCATGTGGTAATTGAAAATGTTTGATGTAACATATCAATAAATACAAAATATAAAAAAAACACTAATAGATTAGGATAGAACCGTTCGCGGTAACCCAATCAATGCCGTCACTATTCATATTCCACAGAGAAATACAGGTCTGAGAAGAAAGCGATTGCATCATGTATGGTATCGTACTGTATGGAATATGGACGGAGACAAACTCCACGAATTGTAAGTTCAATTGGAGCGACCATGACAATCCCATTAGCTTCCAAACAGTGATATAATTGATATGGCTATGAAAAGCGAGGACAGTTGGTAAAGACTCGGCGCTAGTACTTACAAAGAGAGTGATAACACATATTCTTACAATCTATCTTTCAATGCAACGCACTACTGTGTACGATATTAAATATGGTTAAATAAGCTTGGTGCGTTTTTTTAGAAATCAACTGGGCCAGTCTCGTATTTGGTACTATAACTCCTAAGTGTTCATAGGTGTCTAGATAGCTCTCTTCCTCAGCTGGGTAAGGGAATTTGAACCTCAATCTTTTGCTACAAGATACTTCATCTTTATGTTACTTGGTAAGAATTATGTAAATAAACCTTAACTTGCACTTCTAGTGAAAGATAAATTCATGGTAGCTTTCTTAATGGTTTTGGGGATGAGGTTGAGTATCAAGAAAATGAATGAAAGCAATATACCGAGTCTCGTTGAAAGGTAGATAGTTTTATTTGTTTTTTTTCCATCACAGTGGCTCATAAGCATTGGGACAATCGATAGGGAGTTTTTGGTTGTAATTAGGTGAAACAGTTCTTTTCCATCACAGTGGCTCATAAGCATTGGGACAATCGATAGGGCGTTTTTGGTTGTAATTAGGTGAAACAATGTTTGGTCATGCTATGCCATTTTTTTTTTTTTTTCAACAGTTAGGCATATTTTAGTTGTAAATAGGTGAAATAATTTTGGATTGATTGTGAGATAATGGTTAGTTGTTTTTCTGTAATTAGGTGAAACAATTTATGTTATATTATGTATGTATTTATTTTCAAATTCTTTTATAAATACATAAATAATATAAGTGTTTTCAAAAACACAAATCAAACTTCCAACTCCAACCACTTCATTCATACTAGCTAGATTTTAAACAAATTTAACAAAAAAACACTCCAGAACATAAAATGAAGAATATACAACTAAATCAATGGTTAAGATGCCTTGAACTGACCATGTTCGAAGCATCTGCGATCAATCAAATTATTGTTATGCCATTGCACATTAACCAATTTAATCTTCTAATTTATTTTTTTAAACAAAATTTTAATTTTTCCTAAAACTGACTTTAAAGCTAAGCTTCCTGGCCATTGTTCCAAAATACTTTTCACAAGATGACAAATGAGCCTAATATAAGAAGATGTCTCGATAATTCCATGCGAAAGGGAATATGCATTTGCTAAATGGTTAGAAAGACATTTTACTTTACATGCATACTGTTCTTTTTCCCTTAAAATTAAATTTGTATTATTATTATTATCATATTATGTTAATAATACTTTGTATTAGTAGTTCAAATAGTTTTGATTATAGTTTGTTTTTAGATTTCATTATTTATTTGAGAGTCAAAAATTTTTATTTGTGAGTTAAGGTTAAAAAAGTGTGGGAGTAAAAATTATGTATTTTTTTTTCTTCTCCAAAATTGGTAAAAAAAAAAATTATTTTAGAACTTTGAAACTTTTGGGATAATCTATTTAGTAAGAGGTTTGTAAAGAAATAGTTAGAATCATTTATTGTAAAGCTTCACACCAAAAAAGTTGAATATAAAAACCAAATAGAAAAAAAATATGTCTCATAGACTACTTTCAGCCTCTCCTTAACATAGTTTCATTCATTCATTTTATGGTAGAGCCTTTCCTATATTAGTCCAACTTGTTATCTAGTCACCAAGTTTGATAATAATAACATCATATTAATAACATAAAAATACTTATATGTGATAATAAATATATATTTGATATATATCAAATAAAAAATACTTTCATTATGTATTAATATAATATACAAACATTTTAAAATATCATATATTAATATTAATATGAATAAAGTTAATCACTTAAATTTATTGAGTGTTTTAGGAAAAGGTTTATCTATTGAGTGCTTTTACTAAAAATTTCTATTTATCTCATCTAAATTTAATTATGATAAAAATAAATAATATTTTAAGATACTACTAGTTAGATATATAATAAATTAAATAAATTTTATTTATATTTTCGATAATGATTTTTACATATTAATTATTGATGATGATGTTGGAAAAAAATCTGTATGGTTTACCAAACCATAGGAAGGTAAGAGATTAATAAAAATATTTCACATTTTTTTTATCTTAAGAGAGAAGAATTTCCATATCACCATAATTTTCTTGAGTTAAAAGCTCAAGAAGTTTGGTAGTGTGAGGAAGATTTGAAAATTAGATTGAATCCGAGTATGAAATGGATAGTGTAAAAAAAATGTTTTACATCTTCAACATTCTTTGGATCATACAGGTGACAAACCCTTTCATCCCATGGTGTTTTGGAATTTTACCAACATCTAGTTTCTCTATGACTCTCATGGGAATCTGTTTCAATCTTGGCAATGGTCATTTTATTATTAATGTTAAGGAAGGAAGAAAGATCATTTTTTCTTTTAAGATTGTGGTTGATCACATCCTTATAATATACTAGTTTTCTTATTTCCTTCAAATCTTTATAATATACTAGTTTCCTTATTTCTTCAAATATGTATTTCCCCACAATTTATTCTTAAATTTGGAAGTAATAATATTTTTAATAATATCTGATTATGCAAGATGATATTATCCTTTACTACCCATTGGTCCATCCAAGTCTAGGCATCCTTATTCCATCCTTTCTTGAGCTAAAGGTAGGGGATTTTACTCGAGTCAAAAGCAATTTTAGGAAACCGCTTGGCGTCGATGTTGTATAAATTCACTTTTTACAGAAGATACCTATTCATGTCCATGATTTCAATGAATAAAATGATTTCTTCAATCACGAGGATAGGGTAGGGAGTATTTCCTTTAATTTTGGGGTTGTAGGTTATAAACTACTTTTATATAGGTTCAATCTTCCTCCACGAATCTGTAGAAATATTACAACACTAAACCTCACAACCATATAAAATAACAACAGTGTTGAGAGTATCAAAAAGGAGTTTTTTAAAACCTCAATTCCAAATAACATCTGAAGTATAGTTGTATTCAACCCCACAATAAGCTTCCCAACCTCAATTTATCATTTTCTCAATGCTATAATTTTAATTGAGCTTATGATGCATGTTGGTTCTCATATATTTTTATGAAGGAACTTCCTCCATGGATTTTTTGACATAAATAAAAGTTTCATAGGTTTTGTTTTTAGATATAATTATCATCATCCTAGATCCGTCATAACTCTATATCTATCAAGCGCTAAGATGGATTAAATCTCTCGAGGCACAAACCACATTTTTGAGTGACAATTTTGAGGAAAGGCTATATATATATATATATATATATATATATATATATATATATATATATATATATATATATCTATATATATATATAACACAAGAATACCATTAGTAAAACCAAGGTTTGTTGTGACTTTGGTTCCCAAAAACCAAATGATAAATTGAATATATGGCCTCGGTTTTACCTTGATTTCCTTAAAAATATTTATAAGCATTAGTTTCTTATAATTTTTTATTCTATTTTTGTTTTAAATAATTCAAAGTTCATCATATTTAAAATATTTATTTTACTGAGTCAAAGTGTTTACATAACATGACATTCATATCTCTTCCATACTACGCTAGAGAGCACCTTTTTATGCAATGACTTTAGTTTTTTAGTATTTCTAGCCAATCCATATTGAGGCATAAATATTGGAATAGTTTTAGTTGTTTGCTATGACTAAAATGGCTCCTTGTCAAAAGAACGATATCTTCAACATAAAGAAGAAGATTTATGACCACACCAGTGAGCGTGGGGCCAATAAAACCTAAAACTTCTAAACACCCTTTTATTTGATCAATATATATCCCAAAAAGGGTAAGCGATAAGGGATACCCTTTCTTGACTCCAATATTTGAATTGATTTTGTTCCATCAACCCTTAATGGTATTAGCTGTTACAAAATAATACAATATTGGGGGATGTATCATTATTATGACCACTTTAAACAACTACTTCCTATTTACACTTTACAATTTATTCAACAACAATCAATGAAAGCACCATCATAAATAAAAACATGAATCATAAGAAAAACTATAATAAAATACACAAATGAAACACATAGAGACACGAGATGTATGTGGAAACCCTTAATGGGAGAAAAAAACTAATCTAATTTTTAGATCTTGATTCTTCGTATAAATTCACACCTCGACTCGTGTTATGTTATGATTTATCGCACCAACTAGAAGGAAGAAACCACTCCTTGATTTGAAAGTACACACTTATAGTAGAACCAACCCTTACCTTTTTTGTTGGCAGCAATGAGCAAGAAGCACCAACTCCTTAATTTGCAAGCCACTACTTGAAGAAGGAAGTGACCCCCAAGTTGTTTCTTAGGAACCAACCTAAAGGAAACTCCAACTTCGTGAAGTGTAGGAACCAACATGATAAACAATGTATATCCATTTTTCATTTATTTTCAAACTTAGATCTACTGGGACTCTCTTTAGATTATTTTTTCTCTCTTTTACAACTCCCACTCTGCTTGATATTTCATCATGCATATTATAATCTTATAACTATACCTATATTATGAAACTCTCCATATAATTAGATCTAATACAAATTTTCAGATATGCTCCATCAACTCAAACGTTCACACTCTTATCTCTTTCAACGTTTAGCCTTCACAACACTTGGCGCTCTTAAAAACTTGGGTTTCTCAAATTTCTAGCCTTCTTATCTACTTGGTGTTCTTAGATTCTTGGCCTTCTTAGACACTTCAAAAACCAATTTTCTCCTCTCTCTTAGGAGATAACAATGTCAGATACCTCAAACTAGACACATTCATTGTAGCATTATTGTTGTTGTTTATATTGATTTTAGAGAAACTTTTGTATTCAACTGACTTGTTAATTTTGGGTTTAAAAATAAGTTTTAATTCAACCTAATTCTTTAAATTAATTTCTATTTATTGTGCTTTTCATATTCTCTTTTTTTCATCTTGAATCGGTTGTTCACCACTTTTTCAAATCAAGAGTTATTCTCAGTTTAACTCTTCTAGATTGATATTTCAGTCTATTCAAACATAATTTATTATTGAATTAAATTCTCTTCTTTGATTATTTCTCTCTATTAAACTCTACTAGACAAATTCTACAAGCTAATATATCTTCTAAATTTTCTAGGGCACCACATTACATGTTTTTCTTTGTCGTGTTTGTCTTATTTAAGTTTCCATTAATGCATAGAACGCAAAATTTCAAATGCGCGACACCCTTAATTTTATCTCGTAGCACACATGACCATAACCTTATAATAGTGAACAAGGAATCAAAGTATCATGAACCTCCTCGCTCAGTAACATTCTCGGAAAATAACCTCAAGCTATTACCAATAGCTTAAGCATAAAGAGAACCTAGTGTAATAGTGATATTACAAACATTTAATCCCATTAAGTTTTATTTCCTAGGAATTATATGCTTGAGGGCCACAAGAATGCCCTAAGTCAAAAGGCACAAACTCTCACTAACCGGCCCCTTGGTGTGAAATCCAAAAATATGTTATGGCATGTGCTAGGTCATATGTTGACATCATCAATACTATTTGGTGGTCTCCAAGTGGTGCTACATGTCATACATAATAGGCCACTTGGCCACCCAATGGGGCCAAAAACACCTGGCATGTGTCATGCATATGATATGCCACATCATTATATTTTTACATGTATCCTGCCACCTACTAAGTGTACTCTTATGATTGGGCCATGTTATCTTCCTTGATGCATCACCACTAGTTGTCATCCACTTGTCCCCAATATGGAAGGGGATTTTATTTTCTGTTTTGAAACACTTTTCTTTGTTAATTAAAATTTCTCTAGACCATGAAATTCATGTTATATAACATTTCCACGAAGAATATATATTCCCTAGAGTTTTTCTATCATGGAAGTCATTCCACATTGAACTCCTTCCAACCTTTTTATCAAACCTCCACGATAGGATGTGAATTTGCATGTTATATGATGGAGACATTCCCGTCTATTAGATTCTTCCCATCATGCCAATAAATTTTTCCAAAACATCCACAATGAGATATGAATCTTTAGTTTATCTAACATGGATTTCTTTTTTTGTCAGTTCCATTAACTGTGCCACCATGTCTAACACTTGGCTTGACCCTTCCACATTACGTTGTGATCTTTTACATATAGTTATGAACATATATTTGTATACCTAGGTATTTCCACTATCATAGCACATGTCACCTTATGGGTGGTGCCATGTGTCACCTGACAAAGGCCCACTTAGGAACACAAAAATGTGAAATAAACATGTCATATGTCCTTCCCGTGTTATTTCATGCCATCATTAGGCTAATATCATTCCCACCTATATGCCAACTCATTTACCTGTATCAATCATGTTTTTCCGCATGTCATTATTTCAAGTGATCAAGTATGGAGGAGGATGGGGTTTTCTTTATTTTTATTTTGATTTCCTTTGTTATTGGAAAATTTTATGAGGCATGAATTCTTGCTATATGCTAGTGCTGAGAACAATTCCATCTCTAACCATTCATAAAACACATTGTACCCCATCAATGCATGTCACAAAGACTTATATCAAATCACCCATAGCGGGACATGAGTTTCTCTTCCTAGAAACAAACATATCTCTATCTCGTAGGTTTTTTCAACCACTCGACTGTGACATTTGATGGGCCTCTAATCAAGAGCTACATGGCGCAATGTCAAATTATAGGTGATTTAATGGGAAAAATCCCTTCATGCACCTTCTGTCATCCTGTGGAACCATTTAGTAATGAAATGTTTCCAAACTTAAAATTATCATAGCTATATATCCCTTTGGAGTTTTTAAAGTGCCATATGCCATTACAAATGTCTCTTAGAGGGATATCCAATTGAACACTTTTATTTTTCCTTCCAACATTTGATATCTAGTAAAAATTTCCTAAAATATGGGCCCTCAAATCAATATTATACAAACACCAAAAAAACATCAACAATAATTACTTGACATCAATGACAATAGTCTTCATTCTTAAAAATATCAAATAAGACCCCCATAAGATTGGAACTCCTTAAAATTAATGAATAACCATTTGACATCAATGAAAACACTCTACTCATAAATCTACCTCTTTGCAATCAGGGGCAACACTAAACATTGCAAGTCAATAATGGCAGTCCTACATGACATCACTCCTCCTAGCATGCTACTACTCATTCTACCCCTTCTTCTTCAGTGATTGCTAATTCCTCCCTCCCCCCCCCCCCCCTTTAAATTAATGGATAAGTTCTTGGATACCTAATATATGACCACCTTTTTGCAAGTAAATTGTCCCTTTGATTTTTGAGAAACGAGTGGTTGATTACTCTCTATCTCCCAATTCATGTCTATACTAATATCCATAAATATTCTCTCCAATTTTAATTCAATGTTTTCTCATTCTCCTTGTTTATTGTTGAGAAGCCAATTTTTCCTTTCAAAAGGCATCACATCATGAAAATTTTTCCTTACTCTCCTCATGAAATTAATATCCCCATATGATTATTCTATTCCTCTGAACCTATTAGCCCCCCTATGTTTATCTCTATTTTTTAGCTATCTCTACATTGATTTAGGCAACTGATTTCTTTGGTTGTGAGGAAGTCTAGTTGAGAGAGAAGATATAAAATACTCAATTATACTATTATTGTACAAATGATCCAACCATACATCAATGGCTACTGGTCTAAGTCACTAGTCAAAGTCTCATTTAGGATCACAATGGAAATTTTGTTGCTTCATAGCCTCATGCACTATTTTTGACTTCTTTTCATTCAACTTACCTTAACATCACCTGGTACCTTCTTTATTTCCATTTACATGAATGATGTTCCTACATACATGTATTTACTTTTGTCCATTTTGACACAAAATTATTTTGTCTTAGATCATATTCAATGATTATTAAATTATTCATGTGACTTGAGATGTTGTTGTGTACTTCCCTGTGACTATGTTCACTTCATTTTTCTTTCACAGTTCTAATATTGCAACTTACCCTCGAATATATCTTCCTTTTTTTCATTGAGGTGCCATCATACCTTGCTTTTATTTTACTGATAAATTGAGAAAGACAATACTCTCTTACTACATACCCTTTTTTTTTCATTTATTACAGACATATGCAGTGCTTAGAATCATTGTTGTTGTTACTACCATTCGGTTAGTTTCTACATTCCTTATCTTGCAGTACTTAGAATAAAATTTATGTCCATTATCCACCATTTAAATTATACTTAGTGTATTTTTCTTCATACCTTCAACCAACAAGACATCTTTGGCCTTAGTCTTTTTATTTTCAAAACTAAAAAGGATTTTTCTCAATACTTTGACTAATGCACCATTTTCAATAATATTTCTTCCATCATTAAATTCCTTTAGATTAAGGAATTTGTTCCTATGTCCTGTCATATGATGAGATATTATATTATTAATATGCCACTAATCATTTTCTTCTTGGGTGCACAACAATAGATTGAAGTTCGATTTCTTTATTTTTCATATCATTATTTCATTTTGCTTGATTTTCTTGATATCTATATGAATTTTAATTAGGTTGCTTGTAGTATCATTCTTGAAAAATTTAGAGAGATTCGTATTTATAATTATTCTTATAATTTCTTGACTGATCCATTACTTCTTTAAAAATGTTTCCTTGACTTCATGGACATAATGAAAATTAACCCTCTTCTACCTTTTTGTGCCTCCTATCTTTCAAAGCATTATTTTCTTACTTTAATTTCTTACAGGGAGGTCTTACTTTACCATATTTTCATTCTATTTCTTTGTGTCAAAAATTTCAACACTTGTGGCATTCAACACGATTTAAGAGAGGAGAAAGTGAATTCTAATTCTTAATAGTATTTACATAATACCCTTTTTTTTTAACATAAATTACATGATCTCTTGTCACTGCTACTCATCATACTCTGTTTTCTTTCATTTTATCTCCAATGTATTTCTTTATCTCCAAAATTATTGCAAGAGAAATTGTAGCCATTAAAGAAGCTTTGATACTTGGTAGTAATTTTCCTTTGATAAGGGATATCTGTTAATATTTGATGTCTTTGTCCTTATGGGGGATATGATCTCAGTTGAATCTTGATTCCTTCTATATATCTATTTGAAGTGTTGTTTTAATGAATTATTTGTTGGTTTTTATGCTACTTCCTTACTCTTTTTTTCATTATGTTGCTTCCTTTTTGTATATTCTTGTCATTATTTTCTTGAACAAGATTTTTAGATATTTCATGATTTCCTTCAGGTTTACCTAAACCTTCCCTTGAGGTGGATTCTCCATTAATTATTTCATGAGATCCAAGAACTAATTTATTGAAGGGATGTCCTTAAATGTTATGAATATCATCCAATATCGTGGCACTATTCTCAAATTTCAACAAATCTCTCTTCTTTTCTAGATCATTTTTTAAGGAAACAATGTTAGATTCTAATCTCTCATACTGAGCCTCTCATTCACACAACTGATTTTCCATTACCCCGTGCATTATTTTGACTTATTCTTGTTGAATCTTTAGAATAAAATTAGTTCCTTTTAGTACTACAAAATATTAATTCTTGATCTCATGTTCCTGCAACAAGTCAATTATTTTCTTATTTTTTGTTGTAATCTTATTTATCTCTACTAAATAAAATGAAAATTTCTTATAAAATAAATATTTCAATTGAGGGCTTCTAATTCATTAGAGGAACTACTAGATTCACATCTATAGTCTATTTTACTTTTAGCTCATTTAGTATCTTCCTCTATTTCTGAGTCTAAGGATTATTCCATAGAAATATGAGGTATTATTTCTTCCTCTCTACTAGAGGTGCATTGATTATATTCTTTATATGGCTAGTCATGGAAATTTTTCTTATTTTATTCCTAGGGTGTTCTCTTAACTACTATAAATAGTATCTAGATCTATTATTGCTATGAGTGTAGACCCTTTCCCACTCCTACTAGATGTATATATATCTCTTTGATAAAAAATTCCATATGAGCACCTAGAACATAAATGACCTATTCTTATATAGTTATAATGGGATAAAAAATTACTTGTAGATTTCATATCCTTAGTATCTTCTAAGTAATGATCAAGATATTGGCCATTTCTTATAGGTGACGCCTCTTCTTACTTTGATTCATGATATTCAATCTCATTGAATCATTGTGTGTTTCACCTTTCATGAAGGACTTATTTATATCACTTGTAGCTTGAGAACCTTTATCATAGATGTATTATAACTCATCCCATATCTCCTTTGTAGTCTGATAGAAAATAAATTTTCCAAAATCTAACTTAGACAACCGTTTCGAGGTGTCCTCCTCAGATTTGAATTATACTCATTATTTTTCATTCCATACTCTATAGACAACCATATATCCAAAATAAGGTCCATTAAGTAGATTATCATCATTATATTCCAAGTTGTATAATCTGATCCATTCAAAAATGGTACTTCACTTGGGGTAATTCAATTGCACTTAGCTATCATCCCTTAAATATACCTTCCAATGGTAAAACTATCCATGAATGTTATGTCCCTATAATACTAGTGTATCACCCTTATTGTTATTGTTAGTTTATCCCCTTATTGTTTTTTTTGTGCCCATGTAGCCCCCATATTTTTATAGTTGTTCCACATATAATCCCACTATTTTTATTGTTGTACCCGTACATTATTATTATTACGTAGTCTCTAACTATACTTTGGCCCCTTAGACTCCTATATATACCAAGGAGGCAGTATCATTTCTTTCATTAAAGAATTGTTCATTTATGTGATGTAAAGTATGTTTTCCCCTCAAAGAGGCTAATTTTCAAGTCGTTGATCTATATTTTCTTCTGTTTTGTGAGATGGTTACATAACATTTGGTATACTATCTTTGGATGCTAAGGTTTTGCTACTTCAAATTGGTCATCTTGGAATTTTTCCTATAACTTGTTTTTTAGAAAGCTTCATAAGCTAAAATTTCTACCATGTGGAAACATAATGTTGATGAAATTTGTGTGGAAATTTTAGATCTTGTTTCACTGTATTTTCTGAGATATGGTGCAAGTAAGTTATGGTTTTTGCATGCTCCACAATTCAGTCTTAAAGGAGTGACCTAGGAAAATTATCATAACTTTCTTCTCAAGAATCATATTTAAATTCTATAAAAGGTGACTAAAGTTGCATGAATTTTAGTGTCATTTGTATTATTTTTTATATTGAAATTTAAAACAGTGGCACATGGCATCCCATACAAGTTTTCTCTACTGAGCTAGTCCATAATGAGGTCATCGTGGGAGATTTTGGAATAACTTTATATTGAAGAATACAATTTTAGTATGACTTCTGGCATTAGGAATAAGACTCATAGTTCTACCATTAAAATAAATATCAGACCTTGGAAGGCTGAAGTTTTATAAATACAACAGTTTCAATATCAATCTCCAAAAAGTAAGAAGAAAAAGGTGTGTATTTTTTAAAATTTCCATATGTTTTGTTTGAAAAAATAGTTTGAAGTAATTCAAAGGGTATAATAAAGCATATATGTCATTATTTGGTTCCAATATTCCTCGAAACAAATAAATGGATACTTCTTGTAAGAAACCATAAAACTCTACTATGACACATGAAGAAGAGGAAAAAATGAAACATCATATATCAAAATTACGAAACCAAGTGCAATATTTTTTTCTCTCGCAGAGAGTAACAAAAAAAGAATTAAAAGAGAGAATGGATGTTGAATGGATGGTTTAGAATTAAAAATAAAAAGGGACATGGAAGGTTTTAAGGATGGCTTCAAAGTAGAAGTGGAAGCAATGATGAATGTCAAGATGAAAGGGTTGACAAAGTTGCACCAAGAAAGGCTTTTGAATGGTGACAAGTTAATCCATGAAAATCATGATGAGGATAAAAGGAATATGAATTATTATTTTAGAGACTCCAATTCTGGGTTCTAGAACCACCACATCCCAAAGATCAATATGAGGAATTCTCATGGCAACGATCTAATAACAAAAATACTAAATATGGAGAAATAATTTGATCTCCATGATGTTCAACAGACACAAAACATGAACATTGAATATTTTGATTTTGAACCCAATCAATTTTTATGGTCTCAATGGATTTGTTATTTTAAACCTCCTGTCACTTGCTTAAATTTTATCGAGGAAATGATAACACATTATAAGGATACAAAAAGAAACACTTTCTTTAGCCAATTGATAAATCTCAAAAAAATAGGTTCAATACCAAAGCATATTGAGGACTTCCAAAAATTGAATATTAGGGTAACTGATAATATAGGGGAGTATAGGATTTTTTTCTTCATGCATATTTTAAAGGACAACATCCAACATCAAGTTCCCATTTTGGAACCTGATTCATTGGAGAAGGCATTCACGGCAGAAAAAAAAAAAAGTTAAAAGCAAAACTATGGCAACAAGGAAGTCTATGAATCATAACTGTAAATATGAAAGTGTTTTTTCTCCCATCCTTCTAGAACCTAGAAGGTTGATTCCACAACAATTGGAGGAAAAAATGGCAAAATGGATTTGTTATTGTTGTGATAGAAAATACACTAAAGGTCATAATTGTGTTGAGAAGAAATTATTTTACATATATTGTGAAGATGAGGGAGAAAAGGAGCAAGAAACATTAAAATAAGAGGACATAGACTAGGAATTAACTCCAGGGAAAGAATAAATGAATTGTACCATACCTTTTAATGCATTGGTGGAAATTACCACTCCTCAAACTCTCAATATAAAAGGCTATATCAAGAAGAAAAAAGTAATAGTTTTGAGTCATTTAGGTAGTACCCATAATTTTATTCATTGTAAGATAGCTAAGGAATTGAATGGCTTTCTATATCCAACACCAGAGTGTCAAGTGATGGTTGTGAATGGGGGAACTATAAATTTCTCTAGAAATTGTCATAATATCAAGATAACCATGGGGAAATATTTTTTTAATAGTCCAATGCTTCCCATTCCAATGGGTGTTGTTGATTTTGTACTAGGAGTCCAATGGTTACAATATTTGGGGATGATTTTTTTTATTTTTCAAGGAATTTTCTTTAAATTTTTTTGGGAAGGAAAGGAAGTATATTTAAGGGTATCACAAAGACACAAGGGAAGGTAATCGACTCTAATTTCCTTACAAAACCCCTTAAAAAATAACAATGTGGCATAATCCCACGTTTATGCTCACTAGTGGTTCAAACATCGAAATCGTCTACTTCTCTAAATATCCGAAATGTCTTGGATAATCATTCCAAGGAATTTGAGACTCCTAAAAGAATCCCACCTATCCATGATTATGACCATTCTATTCATTTGGTTCCAAGAAGTGTTCCTCCAAACATCAACGCTTACAAATATCAATATACCTAAAAGAATGAAATTGAACATGTGGTTGCAGAAATGATAGAGGCTATTACAATTCAACAGGCTAGTCAAAGTTCCTTATTTTCTCCAATAGTATTGGTGCATAATAAGCAAGGATCATGATGTATGTGTTTGGATTATAGGGATATTCACTATTAAAGATAAATTTCTCATTCCTTTCCTTGATGAATTATTGGATGAATTGCATGGATAAATCTACTTCACCAAGTTAGATCATAATTCAGGATATCATCAAATTAGAATCAAGACTGAAGACATCATGAAAAAAGCATTCAAAACTCATGAAGATCATTATGAATTTTTGGTCATGCCTTTTGAACTTACCAATGCAGCTTCCACATTTCAAGGTTCGATGAATTTTATATTCAAACCCTTCCTTAGAAAATTTATGTTAGTATTTGTTGATCATATACTTATCAACAACAAGTCTTCGAAAGAACATGTTCAATCTGTTGAAAAGGTGATCAAACTATTGGAGGAGAAGCAATTATATGAAAACCCTCCAATTTTTTCTTTGGAGTACAAGAGGTGGAATATTTGGGTCATATTATGTCTCATGATGGTGTTAAATTAGACCCTAGAAAAATTAAGGCCATTAAGGAAAAGAAAATCCCCACAAATAGAAAGCATCTGCAAGGATTTTTTGGGTTGATAGGGTATTATCACAAGTTTTTTAAGAATTATGGGAGAAAAAAAACACCTCTAACAACATTACTAAAGAAATATGCATTTTATTGCACTCTAGAAGAAATGAAGGCCTTTGAATATGTTAAGGAGGCAAGGTGCCAAGAACCAGTCTTAACTATGTCAAACTTCACAAAAACCTTTATTTCAGAATGTGAGGCCTCATGAAATAGAATTGGTGTTGTTTTAATGCCAGAAGGAGGACCCATTTCTTTTGAAATTCGTCCAATCAAGGGAAAGTAGCTACGTAAACTTTTTATGGTAAGGAAATGTTGGAAATATTACATGCACTAAAGTAATGGAGAACTTACCTAATGGGAATACACTTCAAGGTAAAAAAATATCATGATAGTCTTAAATACATTATGAAACAAATGTTATCTTCAGAAGAGTGGAAAAAATGGGTGACAAAGAATTTGGGTTATGACCTAGAAATCATCTACAAAAAAGGGAAGAAACATGTTCTTACAAATGCACTCTGAAGAAAGGATGGGGATGTGGAAGCATTCACTGTGCCATTTTTATTATCCAACCTGATTTGATAACTGAATTAAGGGATGAATGGAAGAATGATGAAGAGGTTTTGAAACACATTCAAAAATTGTCGCAATATCCAAGTACATATGATACATTTATCTGGAAAATTAATTCATTATGGTACCAAGATCACTTATATCTTTGTAAAAATTCCCAACTCAAACAAACATTCTTTTGGAATCACACACCTCCCTGAGGAGGGTACTTAGGATTTTTAAAAACTTGCAACAAGGTAAAAAATGAATTTTTTTGGATGGACTTAATTCTGATATTCAAAATTTTTTGGAATGATGTTTAGTTTTCCAACAAAATAAAGTTGAGACAATTAATACCCCAGGTATGTTACAACCTTTAGTCATTCCAAATGTGTGTTGGGAGTAAATCTCAATGTATTTTATTGCAGGTTTACCCAAGTATGAAGGAAAGAGTGTAATCATGGTGGTAGTTGGTAGAATTACCAAGTATGCACACTATTTCTGCAGTGTCCCATCCCTCTAAATCTGGTATAATTGCTATTAAATTTACTAAAACAATTCAAAATATACATAGAAACCCAAAGGTTATTGTAAGTGATATAGATCCCATTTTCACTGAATTTTTCTGGACATAACTATTTTCTTGCCTTGATACTCAATTAGATCATAGCTCATCTTTTCATCCTCAACCTGACGGGTAAGCTGAGATAGTGAACATATGTTTGGAAAGATATCTTCATTGCTTTGTATATGATAAACAAACACAATGGGTCAATTCGGTACCTCTAGATGAATGGTGGTATAACACTTCATTCTATTGAAAAGTGTACTAGGATCAATCTTCATATTGAATATGTAATTATGTACTTATGTAAAGAAGAAGATAAAGATAATAAAATGTATATTTGTTGTACTTTCTTCATGGGTTTCATGAGAAATATTTTATTCTAGCTTAATAGAGTTCTTCTTTATGTCTATTATGGTTTTTTCCTTCTAGGTATAAATGTAAATAAGTTCATATATATGAAGGATCTAGTATAAAGAAATGCTCCAAGACCTTGCCAAAGAAACCATGAAAGAATGATTTAATTCAGCCCTTAAACCACACTAGAAGATAAGCTTCAACACTGGAATTATTGCACTTCATGTTGGCGTAATGCACAACGATAAATTTAGCTTACTAGTTGGTTGTAAGGTCGGCTCAAATACAGGTTGGAACAACTATTTATACCCACCTATGTTGTGCAGAAAATAACAGAATTGCAGACTTCTCTGAGTTATAAATGTAGATTTCAGGAGTTGAAAATGCAGATTTTTGAAGCAATAAAATGAAGATTTCTAGGAGTAATATATGTGGATTTTAGAGGACTTTTTCAAGGTTTAAAGTGCAGATTTCAAGCACTAAAAAATGCAGTGAAATGTGTGGATTTCAGGCAGTAAAGAGTGTGCTAAAAAGTGCAGTGAAAATTGTAGATTTCAGGCAATGAAAAGTACAATGAAAGTTGCGGATTTCAAAAGTAACAAAGTGATGATTTTAGAGGTGAATAAGTGTGGATCTCATAGGTTAAAAGGGTGTGCTATTCAGAGGTTAGAGGAGTGAAAATTTCAGTAAGAACATAAACAAGTACATGGTCTACATTTTGAAGCAGTGGATGAATTTGATGTGCATGTAAAGGATGAGATCTTGAATGATATTATAATCAATAAGGAGTATCTCAGGATAAATTTAGAGACTGAGTTCTCTAATGTTGGTGTAGGTCAGTGCACGTGAGTGAAAAAAAAATATCAGCATTGGAGGAAGACTTAGAAATAGTGTCAAGGTCTTGGAGGCATTCATAGGCCAAGGGTCTGAGCCTTCGTCATGGTACTCATCATTTGAAGATCTATAAGAATAATTCCTTGTGGGTTTTTTTCTCCAAGAGGGAGAGGTTTTTCACTGGCACTAGGAGCTTAATTTTTGTGTCTCTCGTGTATTTCGATAATTTACTTGATGAAATACTAAATAATATAAAGAAGAGAAGACATAACTAACTCAAGTAAACTCACAGGTGATTATCAAGAAGATAATTTGAATTAATCACTAGACCTCCAAATTATCAACATGGTATCAGAGCTAAGGTGTTAAAGACAAAGCGTTATTTGACAAGAAGACACTCAAGGATCAAATTTAGTTTTCTAGAAAGCATCCAAGAAAAACTCAAAGTCTACATTGAAAAGTCAAATCAGTTTGCAAGGAAATCCTCAAGCCATCTAAAAAATAATTTCAACCTTATTTAAATAATCCACACATGAAGGAGGTAAACTCTAACATCAAATATTCTTGATATTTAAGACATTGTTGGAATACACATCATTCAACACCACACAATACTACTGAAGACATCTTCATTCCGAGGTAATGCTTGATCATCAAGGATCCAAGATCGCCTACTTTGAAATCAATCTAAGAGGGAGTTCCTACCATCATCTTCATCATTATCAACAAGGAAGATGATATAAGAAGAAAATAATCTTCTCAATTAATTACCTTTATGACTTCATATGAATCTCTCAAAATGCCTTCTTTCTAAAGAAAGCAACAAACTAGTTAGGGTTTTAAAATTTACTGCATGGAAGATAAGGACAATGAATTCATGGAAAATACATGAAGGGAGATATAAGATCCCAAAGGATTCTTACAGAATCCATAAAATACTCTCTCATCTCCGACGTATCAAATCTATAATCATCAAAAGGAGTATATGAGAAATTGATGGAGATATTCTCTATGAGTACTGCAGGAGAAGCAGTCTCTCTGAGATCAACTAGAGTAACTGGGAAAATTAATGCCTGAGACTGAGATGACTATAGTGGTGTTGAATGCTTTGCTAGAAGAATGGGGAAACTTCACTTCGAACTTATTTGGGAATAAATAATCCACACCATTCCACAATTTATGGTCTCTATGTAAAATAGAGGAAACAAGACTGAAATGTAAATCTGATACAGGACCAAGTGAAGGGAATCAAGCCTTTGCAACTATTTCTAGGAAGAAAGGGAGATTTAGTAAATTTGGTCCTCATTATAAAAGAAGAAATATGGACAAAGTATGATTATTTGGATGTAAATTAAATTGGGAATTATAAAATATATTATTGAAAATCTAAAAAGGACAAGAGAAAAATCGAAGTCCATGTCTTTGATATGAGAGAAGAACCTGATGCAAAGAAATCTAAGAAAGAAGAAGTGAGGAATCTCCACTATGATTGAGATCATCTTCTCCTCTAAGTGATTTCTATTGGTTGTAAAATAGTATGATAGGAAGAAATTTATATTATAACATCATGATCAAAGCATGGAGGGAGCTCTCGATGAAACAACTCCTAGAAAACCTCACTAATATCATACTGATGGAAGGCAGTTATTAAGATCAAGGGTCATAATGAAAACTATTACTGACACTTTCTAATGTATCTCTCTATGAATTCACTTATTAGAAAGAAAACATAATGGCTTCATCAAGAATTACATGCTAGAGAATTCTGGGATGTGATGACATATTGATGGAGTAGGCCAAGAGAATGAAGCTCTTCATTCTAGTAAAACTAATACAAGATGAATTAATTGAAAAACGTATGAGGAATGTATATATTTATATGCTAACACTCGATAATGTGAAGCCATGTCATATGGTTTTAGGTAATAGTTTTCTATATTTAGAAGAATGATCTATGAAGGAGGATCTCTTTGTGCACTGGCAGATGAAATCAACATAATATATCCTCATATGGAATATCAGGTGGTTTTATATGAATGAGGAACTAGAAAATTTTTGAGTTCGCAGAAATGAAGAATGTGCAGAAAGAATGAGATCATGAAATAGGACCATGTCAAGAGGCAGTTACCATTCGAGAGCCAAGAAGATGTGACTAGGAGATCTCGTGGGAGGATATCTAGACTCTAACAAAATTCTGGTAAAGAATGAGACCCTTGAAAATACATATCATTAGGAGATGTGTCAATCTAAATAAACGATGTCAATTCCTACATGAATATGTCATGGTGAAATATCATCACTGAGGTAACTTTTGTTTTAAAATTTCATATGTATATGTTTATCTGGATAAATTTTATGCAGGGCTGCCAATCATGTGGAAGGATGTAAGATCCTTGGAGATGATTCGAAGGAAAGCAGCATGGCATAAAGGTGGACAAGATGAGAAATACTGATGAATCACTTTTTGATGGTTGACATGACTCGTGAATGAAAGTGATGGATGATCTATGCCCTATGAAGCCAAAGGTTGAAGAATCCTCAATATTGAAATCCATGACATCAAGGGGAGGAATTCTTCATGAGCAGTTGGGTGTCTCCCCATTCCTGCTGTAGGACAGTAATTGAGAAGAAGTCTGGAGGTAAGTTTCTTCCTTGGAATAAAATTGAAGTATGTCCTTCCTGAGTTGAGAGGGAGTGACACATGTGATTCTCTAATACATGTGTCATGCACTAGATCAGGACTAAAAACCGTAAGTCTTAGTGAAGGCCATGCAGAGAGAATGGATAGACACATCATTCTCTTCTTCACCTCGAAGACAGAATGGAGAATTGGGTAATCATTTGGCATTTGATACTTTTTGATAATGAGATAGGTCATTCAAGATAAGAGTAGTCGAGGACCGATATTCTTTGTGGGTTGGCTACCCAAGAGAAGAATATTCCAAGTAGGTCATTCTCTGGGAACACCTGGGTGGAGTATGCACCTTAGAGAGACAGCCAGTATGGTGTGTGTAAGTCATGTGTCTCACCATCATTGTAGCCCATTACCTAGTTGAGAGATGGGGTTGTTAGTCAAGGCCTTTCACTAGGACAATGTTGGTTGATATGATGCTATACAGATGCAATTACCAATCTGATTATTCTTATGAGGTTCTTCAGTTTGAAAGTGACCATGTACCTGTATGAATACCTCCCTAGTTAAGAGGGAGTGATGAAAAGTGTAACTAGGAACGGTATTCATATTGACTATGTAATTATATATTTATGTAAAGAGGAAGACATAGATAATAAAATGTATATTTTTTGTACTTGCTTCATGGGTTTCATGAGAAATATTATATTCTAGGTTAATAGACTTATTCTTGATGTATATTATGTTTTTTGTATTATAATTATAAATGTAATTAAGTGTCATATATATGAAGTATCTAGTCTAAATAAATGCTCTAAGACCTTGTCAGAGTAATCGTGAAAGAATGATTTAATTCATCCCTCATACCACGCTAGAAGATAAGCTACAACACTAGAATTATTTCACTTCAAGTCGGTCTAATGCACAATGATAAAGTCGGCTTACTAGCTGGTTGTAAGGTCGGCTCAAATACGGGTTGGAACAACTATTTATACCCACCTATGCTGCATAGAAAAGAACATAATTGCAGGCTTCTCTGAGTTATAAATATGGATTTCAGGAGTTGAAAATGTGGATTTCTGAAGCAATAAAATGCAGATTTATAGGAGTAATATATGCGGATTAAGAGGACTTGTTTATGGTTTTCAGTGTGGATTTTAGGCAGTGAAAAGTGCAGTGAAAAGTGCGGATTTCAGGAATTGACAAGTGCAGTGAAAAATGCAGATTTTAGAAGTAATGAAGTGCTGATTTCAAAGTTGAAAAATTGTGGATCGCAAAGGTTAAAAGGGTGCAGTCTTCAAAGGTTAGAGAAGTGTCAATTTCAGTAGGAACAGAAACAAGTAAAAGGTTTACATTATGAAGTAGTGGATAAAGTTGATGTGCATGCAGAGGATGAGATCTTGAATGATCTTATAATCAATAAGGAGTATCTCAAGATAAATTTAGAGACCGATTTATCTAATATTGGTGCAAGTCAATGCACGTTTGTGAAGAAAAGAAAGATCAATGTTGGAGGAAGACTTAGAAGCAGTGTCAAGGTCTTAGAGGAATTTATAGGTCAAGGATCCGAGTCTTGGTCATGGTACTTGTCATTTGGAGATCTACAAGAAGAATTCCTTGTGGGTTTTACTCTCAAAGAGGGAGAGGTTTTTCCCTGGATCTAGGAGCCTAATTTTTTTGTCTCATGTATTTTGATAATTGGTTTGATGAAAGACTAAATAATCTAAAGAAGATAAGACATAAGTTACTCATGTAAGCTCACAAGTAATTATCAAGAAGATAATTTCAATTAATCACTAGACCTCCAAATTCTCAACACCTTCCATATTGTAGCAAAAACAACTCCATTTATGGCACATTATGGATATCATCAAACACCCATCACATCCATTTTAAGAGTAATTATAAGTTTCAAGTAGAGGAATATCATATTGAGCATCCATTAGGGGAATTTTAAGGTATAAAATGGGCCTCCTAAGGAAATTATAAAATAATAGTGGAAATAATAAAATAAGATTGATTACATCATCAAATTTTAGAGGGAAAAAAGATAAACTACTTTTTCAACTCGTTTGTGAACTTATCTCCCTAAATTTTTACTCAAATTTTGAGTAGGAATACTTGCTGGATGCAAAATTTAATTCCCCATCCAAGGAATACCCATGTTGCATGCTTTTGATGGACTCTAGTACACAAAAAATGAGAAATGTATTTCTCTTTTTTCATGTAGTAGGGTCCATCAAAAGTATGCAACATGCGTACTCCTTGGACGAGAAATTAATTTTTGCATCCAATGAGTACTCCCACTCGAAATATGAGTAAAATCATAGGGAGATAAGTTTAAAATATGAGATGAAAAAGTAGTTTTATTATTTTATTATTTTTAAATTTTTTTACTTTTTTACTCCAAAAATTGGTGAATCATTCCCCATGGTTGACATCATCATCTTGATTCTTATTAGTTCTAATAAAGTTTATTTTGATTGTACAGTTTTATTAAGAGGCCCATTTTAGACCTCAAAATTCCCCTAATGAATAATAAGTTCTCCAACTCTTAAAGGATAACCTCACTCTAGCATAGAATTGAGTGAAACAACTAACATATCAACATCACAGTGAAAGAGATTTTAACATAGGAGATTGAGTGTTTTTACGGCTACAAACACACAAACAAATGTCTCTCAAGTAAACTAAGAAGGATAATAAATTATCACCGAAGTACTATGGTCCTTACAAAATGTTGGAAAACATTTATACTATGGCATAGGAATTGGAGCTTCTTGCATCTTCCCAAGTACACTCAGTTTTCCTTGTTTCATGCTTAAAGAATGTTTTTGGTGACAAAATCCTAGTTCAAATAGTATTTACAAAACTTAAGTAAGAATTAAAAATTGTATTTGAGCCTGAATAAGTAATTGAAACAAGAACCCAACAACTAGGGAATCGATTAATTTCAGATTATTTCATTAAGTGGAAGAACTTAGCCATTGAAGATTCCACATGAGAGGATGAGAATTTTATACATAAGCATCCATAACTAGTCAAGTGTTAAAGACAACACTTTTTTGAAGGAGAGAGGCATGGAGCGTCCCTATAATACTAGTGTAGCCCCGTTATTGTTATTGTTATTTTATCCCCCTATTATTATTGTTGTGCCTATTTTTCCCCCATATTGTTATTGTTGTGCCCCATAGAAGCCCATTATTGTTATTATTGTTTCTTTACATTATTATTGTTATGTAGGCTCTAATTATATTTTGACCCCTTATAATTCTCTATATATTCCAAGGAGGTCTTATCATTTGTATCATCCAATAATTGTTTATTCATGTGTTGTAAAGGAGGCTTCCCCGTCAAAGAGATTATTTCTCAAGTCGTTGATATATATTTTCTTATGTTTTGTGAGTTGGTTTCATAAAAATAAAGGAAATGACTCTAATAAAAATTATTAGAAACATGGATAATACTAAGATGGGGGTGTGAATCAATATTATGACCAATTTAAACAATTGTTTCCAAATTATACTTCATGTAGGTAGCATCATAAATCAACACATGAATTTCACAACACTACAATCAACATACACATATGCAACACATAGAAACATTGGATATATGTGGGAACCCATAAAGAGAGAAAAAAACACCAATATTATTTTTAGTTATTTGTGCAAAGGAATGACCCAACTTATTGTTATATTATTTTTTATTACACCAACTAGAAGGATGCAACCACTCCTTGATTGCAAAGCACCCACTCATAAGGGAACCCAACCCTCTTAGTTTTTTTGGTACCAACCAGCAAGAAGTACCAACTCCGTGATTATTTCTTGAGAACCTACCTAATTGAAGCTTTGATTCCCTGATAAGTAGGCACCAACTTCTAGAATGATGCATATCACTTTTTCATTCATTTTCAAACATAGATCTAAAATTTCTTTGATTATTAAACTTCCTACTCTTTTCTATGGCTATCACTCAACTTGATATTTCATAATATAATTCAAAATCCTTTGAATTTTGTTTTGTTACAAAAATATCTTCATAATTAGATCTAATCACAGGTTTTAATATATTCTTCATCAATTCCATCTTTCGGATTCTCAGGCCTTTCAAAATTTGACCTTCATATCCCTTGGGCTTCTAAAATACTTGGCCTTATCATACGTCTAGCTTTCTCAAATGATTCAAACACTAATTTATTTATTTCTCTCAATAAACACCCATTTTGTATACGTCAAACAAAATACATTCGTTATAATGATGTTGTTTTTTAAATAGATTTTAGAGCAACTTTTATTTTCAACTAACTTGTTGATTTTGTGTTTAACAATCATTTTTAATTTTACTCTATTATTTAAATTAATTGATGTTTATTATGTTATTCATATTTCCTTTTGTTAAGCTTCAATGAAGTTTTCACCTCTACTTCAACATCAAGTGTTATTCGTAGCTTAACTATGTTGGACTAATACTTCATTCTATTCATGCACATTGTTATGCTTAATTACATTTTCTTCAATGAATGTTTATCTTTGTTCAACTTTACTAGACTGATTATGAATGCCAACACAATATTCTGTATTTGTTGGGATTCCCGACTTTATTGTTTTTCTATTTCATGTTTTTCTTAATTTGGTGCTCAAATGTGAAGTTTCGATCAATGCACAAAATACCAAAGTTCAATAGATTGACCCCCTACACTTTAGCTACTATCACACATTAACATAACCTTAGAACCATGAGGTAGCAATCGAAGGATCACAAAGTTCCTCTCTCAGTAGCATTATTAGCATATAAATTTGAGCTACGTCCAATAAGTTAAGCACAAAGATTTTTTAGCGTAACACTGCTTTATAAAGGTTTCGTGCCCTTAAGTTTTATTTCCTGGGTGTTATATTCTTGAGGGGAAAAAAATTCCTTAAGTTGAAAGGTGAAAACACACACCAACTGTCCCATTGCCATGAATTCCAAAAATATTCCATGTCATATGTTGACATCATCACTACCACATGGAATTTTGTGAGTTGTTACATGTGTGATACAAAAATAGGCCACTTGGCCACCTAATTGGGTGAAACATGCCTAGCACGTGTCATGTGTATTTCGTGCCATGTAATCATATGTTCCCATGAAGACTTCCACCTACCATGCTCCCTCTTATGATTGGGCTACATTGTCCTCCTTATTGCATCACCACTAATTTTCATCCACCTATCGCCAATAAAAAGCAGGTTGCAAATTTTGCAAATATTTTCTTCATTAAATAAATTTCCCTAGAGCATGAATTCACATTATTTTCCATTTCCCTGTAGAATATTTTTTCCTCGAAGTCAGTCTACCATGACAGTCCTTCCACCTTGAACTCTCACAAACCGTTTTATCGAACCTATACAGAGGGACATTAATTTTCACATTATACAATTAATACATTTACATCTCCCGAATTATATCTAATACATCAAGTACTTCATCCAGAACATTTGTGGTGGGATATGAATGTTCACATTTTCTAGCAAACATTTCTCTCCCTCCCGGCTCTATCAATTGTGCCACCATGCCCAATACTTGGCTTGACCCTTTTCTGGAATTCTATGAATTTTAAAATCTAGTACCAAACATATCTATGTCTACGAAGGTTTGCAAATTGTCACACCACTTTAGCAACATGCGACATCTAACCCTATGAGTGGTGCCACCTATGACCCAATAAACGCCACTTAAGCACCTGAAAATGTGAAATTATCATGCAACATGTCCTTCCCATGTCATATCATGTCATCACTATGATAATATCACTTCCACCTATATGTGAATTCCTCTTCCTATACCAATCATGTGTTTCCACTTGTCGCTATGCCAAGTAATCAAGTACAAAGGAGTGAACAAGATTTTTGCACTTCTTTTCAATTTCATTTATTAGTGGAAAATGACTTAAGGCATGAATTTTTGTCATATGCCACTATTGGGAATTTCTTTGTCTCTCTACTATAGTAAATAATGTTCCTACCCACAAATGCATGGCACGAATACTCATATTGAACATTTTGTGGTGGGATGAATTTCTCCATTCGACAATAGATGTATCTTAGCCTCATGAGTTCTATCAACCATGGGACCACCACATCACCTTGATCTTTGATCAAATATCCTTGAAACACTATCAAATTATAGGTAAGTTAATGGCAAAAAAGTTCACCACATTCCTTTTGTGAACCTATCAAACCATTCAGTAATGGGACCTTTCCAAACTTCAAGCTATAATAACTTTGGATCCTATGGTATTTTTTCATAGTATCATACACATTGGAAAAATTCTCTCAATGGATATCCAACAGACCACTTTGCATCTACTTTGAACAATTTATCTCTAGGAAAAATGACCTCAAAGATATCCCCTCAAATGAATAATATGGAAACAAAAATGACACATTAGCAATAATTACTTGACACCAATGATATCTTCCTACTCAACAATCTCCAATAAGCTCCCCCTGAGCTTGACACTCCTTGACATCAATAACTACTCCTTTGACATCAATGAAAAAATTTCATCAACAATAAAATTTGAAATAAAATTATTGTAAACCATAGTTATAGGAACCCTCAACTTGAGAGGAACCCTTATCTCTTCTAGCCTCTTCCACAACAATGTTTTAAAAATGGTGTGCAAATATTTTCTTAAGTAAAGAAAACAAAAAAAATGAGATCAATTTTATTATGGTGGCATTCCTTTGTAATTTGATTAAGAATAATAATATGGTCCACAATTAAATGATATCCCATAAACTGACATTGGCCTTTAGCTCTTTTACCCTGGATTTGAAGCCAGAGGCTATTTTTTTTTCTAAAATAAGTCGGTACAACTTCGTTAGAATGTGGCTAATCATAATGGTCCTCCAACTAAATGGAATTTCTTTATCCCCACTCTTAACAATAGGTGTAATAATGCTCTGTGTCCAAGATCTTCTTCCAAGATTTATTAAAGCCTTTTTCCACTACTAAATTAAACATCTTATGTATTTCTGCAATGAGGATAGATTATCCTACTTTATAACTTTCAACTTGAGAGTCTTCAATGTCCTTAGATTTCGAATTAGTGAGTTTATTAACCTCAAATTCAATTTATTCCAAGAAAAATATATCAACATTTAAAGGGGAATTCAAAATTGTATCCATGGTATTAGGGTATTCATAAAGTTTTATAAGGTAAATATTCTAGTTCTTCAAAGGAATAAAATTATTTTCATTAGTCTTACAAAAAGAATCCTCTAAAAATTTCTTGAATTAAACTTAGAGAGCTTCATTAATTACTCATGCTTCCTTCATATATAGTGTTTTCTCATGTTTTAATAAAAACATTGTATGTATTTATGTTATCAAGTTTCAAGGTTTCATTACCAACATTCATAATTGTTTTTCAAGGATATTTACAATCATTATCATAGCAAGGGTTGGTATTCTGTTATTTTTTTATGACAACTTGGTAGAGAATTTGCTAATGGTAACAAAGAGAGTTAGAGTAAAATTATGATAGAGGTTTTCAATGTTATTCTTATAATTTAATAGTTGTAAATCCTTTAATAAAACATCCATTTCATTGTTGTCAAAAGGAATGTGGCTTTCACTCTCACAATTCTTATGCATGTGCTTGTTTTTCATGCCAAAGTTTAGAGTTCAAGTTGAATATATGAGATCATATTCAAGCTCGTTGTGACTTAAGAGGCCAAATTTTACAATTTGGTTCGAAAAAAGGATATCATATATTAATTAATCCACAACACTACTTTCAAGCTCATGAATACAAGTCACCACAACACTACTTCCAAGCTCATGAATACAAGTCATCTATTTGGAGTTTTTCCACTTCATTATGCTATTGAAAATTATAAGGTCTTGAGAAATACAAACTTTGACTAACTTGGTACCATATAAATTTTCTATTAGGTATTTAGAGTTTCTTTTTAATTTACTAACTAAAACAAGATCCTCATCTCACAAGATAGGATCAAGTTTTGAAATGTTACTTAAAATAATACCTTTGAAATATGTAATCCTAGCATGAAAGTCTCCTAACAAGAGGGCATTACCTTTATTCCTTATTTATTCCTTATACTATGGATATCTTGCTCTAAAATATCATAAAAGAAATTATTATATAGTTTATTTTTCTTATTTATCTAGTTTAATGTTTTCATTTTTAAATATTCTTATCCCTTTTAAAATTTGAGCTTTACTAAGCATGAAAATTTTATAGTGAGTAGAACTTACCCTAACACAAATAAATGTATATTTATGATCTAATGTCTTTCTCAATCTTATTACTTCTATGATATAACTATAATATTAACTATTACTTCTATGATATAACTATAATATTAACTATAAATAGATATTAATCTAATTAAATGGTACACTTTCTTAACTATAAATTAATCTATTAATAATATACAGTGACTTTAATATTTTAATATTATTTAATTAAGATTATATGTCAAATATAAAGTTATTAATATAAAGATCTATTATAAATATATATTACAGTATCCTTGGATTAGCAAATCCATCTATATAGAGTCATAAAATTAAAAAAAACAAAAAAATTCCCTAAAAGATTAGCAAAAATATAAATAAAAAAATCTAGCATTTACACAATAATACTTCACATATATTCACCAAAAGAACATTCGAAATTTATCCATCAAAAATAGTAAATAAATGAAATTTAAAAACATAGTAAATAAAAAAATTCAATATATATAATAAAGCCATCGATAAATTTCAATCGTATAAACAACGATTTAATGAGTAATTAATAATTGCTATTTGTAATTCATATCAGCTTTAAGTTTGTTGAACAGATTTATAGGTTGTATTCAAATAATTCTCTTTGTTAATTGAAATGTTGGATGGTTTTAGATTTAAATAATGGTTGCCCATTACACACATAAGGAAAACATTTTCTTGATTTAAAGAAAATCATCCTAAGACTAAATTCCTTTGATTTTGTCCTTTCCAATTAGTTGCTTTAGATTTTTTTCTTTGTGTGGTTTGATTTTGAGAATTGCTTTAGATTTGTTGTTTTGTCTTGTTTGATTTTGATAGTTAATAGAATTTATATGAACTGTAGTTATCTTTTAATTATTATTTTTTATCATCATTTAAGTCCTAAAGATTGGGCATTGAATTATGAAATAGAGAATATTGAATTATGAAATAGAGAAATATTAGTTGAAATAACAAATAATTTAAAATTTTTATCCTTTGGCCCTTTGCTAAACAATTTTTTTTCTCAATGCTATCTAAATTCGTTAAAAATTGTATGTTTAAATTTAAATTCTAATAATTTTAATATTTATGTGGTTTTAAGGTTTACTATATACGTTCATATATTAAAAAATTAAAAAAATTACTATATGGGCAAAAATTGTGCCACATCGAGGCTGTTGGGATGTAGGTGGTGTCATGCGGTGGCACGCACCAGATCGACAATTAAAACCAGTAACAGATCCAGCTTGCAGTTGGTCAAAGGGAGGTACAAAACACGCTTCATCATAATTGAAGCAGATGATAATTCTGGGCGCTAGCAAAGCCTGTCATAATGCTGTTGGAAAAAGTGCTGCTCAAGAAATGGGTTAAGGCAGTTAGAGAAGAGGAAGCAAGGTAGTGTTATCGGCAGGCTACTTCTAGGGGAGTCTGAGGACAAGGAGGCTTTTGGTCTGCGGTGTCTCTGGTTTACTTGGAATGTCATGGCTCTTGTAACTTACATAGTTCATTTACCTGTTCCTGTTCATTGTAACAAAGGTGGCGTCATTTTCATGGATGGTTTCTTTGGCTTGCATGTGGTTTATCAAATTAGTTGCTGGTCTTCTTTTCAATTTGGGACTATCTTGAATTTCCTCTGTTTTGACTGTACAGAGGGTCCATCAATGTTTCATGCATGTTGTTTTTTTGTTGTTCCGGCTCGACTACTAGACCCTTGTTTTAGAACCCCTTCTTCATTTCAGTATGAGGCTCAATTAAAGACCCTATCGCATTTCGACTACACTGAAGGGTCCATCAATGTTTCGTACATGTTGTATTTGGTGTTTCCAGCTTCCCCAATAGACCCTTGTTCTAGAACTCCTTCTTTGTTTCAGTATGATACAAATTTAAAGATCCTCACGCGTTCCTTTCTGTGTGAAGCTCAAATTAAAATCTGGGTTTTATGGCTTATGCTTATCAAGAATGTTCAAATATCCCAAGCCTATCAGCTTGTTTGTATGTCAAGGCAAGATAACTCTGTTTTCAAAACCTAACCTCCTCAGAATAATTCATTGTCGTGGGGTGTGAGGGTAACCTCTGCTCTGTTTCATAGTTTTGACCACTCTAGTAGGGTCGATAAATGTTACCCCAGTCCAGTTAACTAGCCTATAAGTTTTTATGGATTTTGGAATATAAATTCATGCTCTAGGGTCTTTGTGATTTCTCTGTTTACCCTTCATGCTGCTATTGTCCAAAACAGTGACTACGTGGCAAAAAGTTAAGTGGTTCTGATGGCTTCGAAGGAAGTAGTGAGCCCCATAAGTGATCATATGAATACTGTTATTGACTTTGCCTTGCCATATACAGGCTAATTTCATATTTCCACAGGGGCTGCACAGGAGCTATCAGTGTGTGTTTGTCAATTTAAAAACATGGTAAAAGGTCAATCTAGCAAATGTCAAGGTGCGAGAAAAGGGAAGCATAAGCTTCCAACTTATAATGCTGGACCAAGCAAGCGCGATAGAAAAAATAAAAAAGGGGTCATGGATAATATCTTTGATATCTACTCTAGAGGAAACCCACCTTAGGTTCGCAACATAATTCAGTGTTGAGAGAGAGAAACCAATCACAAAGAAAAAAACATTGAATAGCAGGAAGCCACTCTGGATTTCATCTTAGACCCCGAGAATACAAGAGGGACGCTATCTCTCTTTCACCAATATATCCACAAGTATTCGATTCTTAAGTGTGTTTTGGCTAAGGCAATGACTGGTATGCAAGAAATGGAAGGAAACCCAAATGTGGTTTCAGTTCTGTAGGAAATCAAATAGGAAATTCAAGAGATTGGAGTATCAAATGGTGCAACGATTCTAATTGGCAGAACTGAACGACAACTTCAATCCATGCAACGAGTAGATATGCCAAGGTCTACTGCAAAGGACCCGGATACTATTGACTCTTCAGATGGTTGACCTTAAATCTTAATAATTTTTAATTTTTTTTGCAGCAAGTTTATATTTTTTTCAGTTATACTTTGATGGACATAGTAAAGTAGATTTAGCTGCAAGTAGAAGGAAGAAATTGTTTCAATACTGGTTGGATTTTAACTCCTTAAGGTGGCCAACAAACCTGATTTCCTTCGCAGGTTGAGGCCACTAACTGCTTATATCTATGTATTGCAATCTCCTCTCTTTTCTAAAAATAGAAAATGATAAAACTCTACTAAATTTACAAAAAAATAAAAAAAATTGTAAAAATATATAACAGTTAAAGTGTACCAAATAACAGGTTCGTGATTAGAATTAGTCTAAACTACCAAAAAAAAAGAAAGAAAGAAAGAAAGAAGAAACCTGCACCAAATTGAAATCATTTTGTCAAACTGATATCTTTGTTAACTTCTCCAAAACGAAATATGTTTGCCATATTCATATTTTTGTTACACTTGTCAAGAACTATCGATCTGCATTTGTCTACGTTCGATGCTATCTAGTGGAATGATTCTGTAACCCAAATTTCCCGATTAAACCCCCCAAACAATGAGGTGGTAAAAATAACAAAACAGGCAAAGCAATCGATAGATTTCTCAGAAAACAACGTGGAGAGAACCCCACACTGTAAAAGAAGGCTTACGACTGGACTTGCATATTGACAAACATTTGGAAATGATGGCGTACCTCAATTATTGAAGATCAGTACCATACAGTCATGCAATGCTCCTGCTATCTATCCAATCCATTCTTTGGCCGCTGCTTTACCATCTCGTCTTTACGACACACTGTCAGCAGCATCGTCCGTAAAATGACAATAAGTCAATTCAAACATGTCAAAAATATATTTCCAAGCAAAGTGATTTTTTATACAACTGCAACAACACAGTGAAGCGTAGCTTCCTCTCCAGTCCGATCTATCACCTCTTCGTTTTGCTATACTGCACATTTGTCTCAATATCTTTCCTTTTTTAATCTTTCGTCTCAGTCTGCGTGCAGGCTTTAACTTAACAACTTCTCATGACGTTTGTTTTGTAAGATGATTTTCCCGTGATATTATTTTCGCTTCAACGGTAACTGGTAGATTTTATATCAATAGAGAAAGAATGCAGGAAATCTCGCGGTGGAATTAGATTTCAAATTTATTTCAGTGTTTTCGTAATAAAGCTGAATTATATCCATAAGCAAAATTTAAGGAAAAATTCCAATGCTTCTAACTGGTATAGGTTTTCCACAATAAAGTTATTGCATTTATGAAATATATAGCATAGCAAAGCGCATGTAGACTCAACTCTTTTTCTATTGTGCGGTCTATAATTTCCATGTTGTTTTGCACAATAAAGTTATTGGATTTATGAAATATATAGCATAGCAAAGCGCATGTACCCTGAACTCTTTTTCTATTGTGCGGTCTATAATTTCCATGCTTTCGGCAAGCTCGTGCGCTGTGTTATTCTCTTTTTGTCCTCCACAGTTAGAATTTATTGACTACCCCCGATTTGAGGCTCGAGATTTATGTCTGTGGCTGAGATTAATGACCATGTTTAGAAGTATACTGCATTTGGCCTCTAAAACAACTGTCTAACTTTCTTATACCAAGTACATTCATAACTGTTGTTACTTGGTGATAACTTTTTATTCATTTTAATAGTATTTTTGTCATGGCTATAAATATTGAAGTTAGATTAAATCGGTGGAATTTTCATGTTCTCTTAATTCACCCCTGATCTCTTCCAGCTCCCAATAATCCATCATGAGTATGTGACAATGGAGACTCCAAACTACCTGCAAGTTCCCTCACTTGTGTTCTTCATTTTCGCCAAAGAATAATCTCTTATGTTGCAAATTCATGAGTTTCCTCATGAGAAATTGCTCTCAAATATGTCCAATGAGAAAGGCCAAAACAAATTCATAAACAATTTCAAAAAAAAAGTGTGGAAAAATTAAAAGACAAATAATAATAACAAAAAAATAAAATAAACTTTAAGTAATATGAGTATAAAAAAAATGTGAAAAAAATAAATAATAATAATAAAATAAACTAAACTAAACTAAACTTAGAAAGTTAAATAACACGAGTGTAAATAGAATTCCAAAAACCTAAAATTTGTTTTGAAATCAATTCTTTAAAGTCGTCCAAAACCAAAAGATCGTTGATTCCGTTTACTAGAGTAGCAATGCTACCTTCAAATAAGATAACGCCTTTAAAAAATTTATATAAAATTATGTGATGAGGTCAAACCAAGGATGGTTGATTTCAATCACTAGACCAGCAATGTTTATTCCATTTACTAGACAAACAATGTTTAATTCACATAGAAGTGTTATTCTCACATCCTAAGAAACTTACAAAAAGGGAAAGAAATGAGATTCCCTTAAAATATGGACGAGAAATACTATGACTACTCTCCAAAGAAAAATAGAATTAGGAAATATATAATTTCTCTTGGGCTGGAAAAATTTCACTATAAAACTTAATATTCCTCCCAAGCACTGAAAACATACATACCACTTCAAAAATACAAACACAACTCGTTATACAAATGATAACGAAACCCTACACAATTAATTCGAATATCAAAAAACCAAAATTCCACAAAACTGCAAACATACATACCACCTGAAAAATGGAAACTAAAAACTCATTATACAAATATTGAGCAAAGCGTACATAGTTGATTAGGATACCAAAACGCCATAATACCTAACCATAGCTTATATAGTTTATTAGGATACCAAAAAGCCATAATCTCACATACATACCACCTGAAAAAAGGAAACAAAAAACTCATTATACAAATATTGAGCAAAGCGTACATAGTTGATTAGGATACCAAAACGCCATAATACCTAACAATAGCTTATATAGTTTATTAGGATAGCAAAAAGCCATAATCTCATCTCGAAAGTAGAAAAGTCCTTCGGTGGATCCATATTGATATGAAGTTTGAGAGACTGAGCATGTGAATAGTTGAATTAAGTCGTTCTTCTAACCACTTTGGCACCGCACCACACTCCACACCTACAATTTAAACATGGTATCCGTGATGTGACACCATAATATGTCTTATAATATGCTTGATTCTCATTTCAAAAATATATAGGATGTTTGATAATTCCGTAAACACTTAGAAAAACCAGGGATGATATTAAACGCTTTCAAGGACGATATTAAACCTTTTCACACCTACAACCATGCCCCCTAAAACTATGAAGTAAAATATTTATTGTATAATTTTATTAACTACTTTTAACCAAAAAAAAATAGAGTATTTTTTTACTTGCTTATATGAAATATTAGATTTGGTAAGACTTGTGAAAATAATTTAAATTATTTTGTTAAATGAATAGGTGTATGAATTGGAAGTTTGTCATCTATCTTGTTTTGATCCTCTGTCAGAGGATAGATCCCCTATCAGACGTCACCTACCCACATACAAACCGACCCAACTACGAACAAATGTTACCTGTTTTTTCTTTTCGAAGAAATAAGTGTAGATAGATCAATTGGTTGCCAAGTGGACCAAGGCAGTGGATTGTGTAAGTGCATTTCCTCTCCTACAAGAATGAACCTAATCCGGAATATGAACCATAGAACAAGATATGCATTATACCAATCACAATAATACCAGTTACAGTACCTATCAACCAAAGAAAGATCCTTGCGAAAATAATTTAAATTATTTTGTTAAATGATAAGGTGTATAAATTACAAACAAATACACAGGCAGAATCACACAGAAACGTGAGACAAAGCTCACACAACTCAATGAATTCAATTGCTCAATTACATCACACTTATATAGGAAACTGCACTCACCTAATCTTCCTGAAAACGAGGAAACAAACCTGAATATGTGCAACCAATTCCTAATTAAACCCTCTCGTTCAACCACTCACAACTAATTATATTTCTGCATTATTCTCACATCCTCCCTTAATGGAGAAATGGATTTTCTACAATACCTAATTGACTTCTAAAAACTTCAAATTTGATTTTACCAAGGGGCTTAGTAAATATATCAGCCACATTATCCTTGGTATTACAAAATATCAATTCAATTTCATTCGACTCAATTTTCTCACGTACAAAGTGGTACTGTAACTGAACATGTTTTGTTCTAGCATGGTAAACTGGATTATGTGCTAATTTGATAGCACTCTGATTATCACAATTGATACATGTTGAACCACTTTGCGCTTCTTCAAGATCTACAAGAATTCTCCGCAACCAAATAGCTTCACAGGTGGCATTGGTCAAAGCTTTGTACTTTGATTCTGTTGATGATAAAGAAACAGTTGGTTGTTTCTTACCACTCCAAGATACGACCCCTGATCCAATATGAAATGCATAGCCAGAGGTAGATCGTCTGTCATCTGGATTTCCTGCCCAATCTGAATCAGAAAAACCTGTCAGTGCAACATCAGATTCATCAGTATACATAATACCAAGATTCACTGTTCCCTTTAAGTATCGGAGAACTTTCTTTGTAGCATTCCAGTGATTTCCTGAAGGCTTAGCCATGAATTGACTAAGAATATTGACTGAGTATGCAATGTCTTGTCTGGTAGTGGTGAGATAGTTCAAACTTCCCACTAGCTGACGATATAATGTTCCATCTGCCTCTTTCGTTCCATCTTCTTTGTACAACTTTGCATTCTGTTCTAAGGGAGTTGTCATAGCTTTGCAATCAGTCATATTGAACTTTTTAAGAATCTCCTTTGTATATTTGCTTTGAGTGATCAAAGTTTTACCAGGCTCTCTCCATACCTCAATTCCTAAATAATAATGCAATTCACCCAAATCTTTCATTTCAAATTCCTGTGACAACTGAACTTTAATTTCTTCAATTAACTTGTGAGCACTGCCTGTGATAATGAGATCATCCACATACAAAGATATTAAAGCAACATTTCCTTTTTCATATTTCTTAACATACAAGTTAGGATCATTTTTCCTTTTCACAAATCCATTCTGAAGAAAGAAAGTATCAATATTTACATACCATGATCTCGGCGCCTGTTTCAAACCATATAATGCCTTTCTTAACCTGCAGACTAGATGCTCCTGTCCCTGTTTGACAAACCCTTCAGGTTGAACCAAATAAACTTCTTCCTTTAAATCACCATTTAGAAAAGCAGATTTGACATCCAATTGATGTATATTCCAATTATGTTTTGTGGTTAAGGCAATCAGTAATCTAATTGTATTCAACTTAGCTACTGGTGCAAAAGTGTCTTCATAATCAATTCCCTCCTTTTGAGCATATCATTTTGCTACTAATCTTGCCTTAAATTTATCAATTGTACCATCTGCTTTAAATTTCGATTTGTACAACCATTTGCTCCCAATTGGAACTTTATTTTCAGGAAGTTCCACTAATTCCCATGTTTGATTTTTCATAAGAGAAGCATACTCATCATTCATAGCATTAATCCATTGTTCATGTTGTTTGGCTTGCTCATAATCAATTGGTTCTTCAACATTCATTATATTAGACATTAAGGCATAGTCTCTATACCTTGCAGGAAGCTGAGTCTGTCGGGACGACCTTCTTGGTGCTTCAATGCCTGTGGGTGTTCCATCCATGATTCGTCGGCTTTGAGGTGAATCACCTCTTTGTGATGACTCACTGCTGCTAGATGTGCTCATACTGCTGCTCTCATCCTGATCATGTACCTGTACCTGTACCTGTTCCTGTTCCTGCTTAATCAAAGTATCAAGTTTGACATGTGCATCATTAGATATATGCCATGCATCATTCTTTGTATTACTTTTATCAGCCTGCTCATGAAACAGCACATCACGACTTGCAAATAGTTTATGGGAACTTGGATCAAACAATTTATAGGCTTTCTGATCCGTACAATATCCAATGAAAACACACTTGATTGACTTGGCATCGAGTTTTCTTCTGTTATCCTTAGGAATATGAGCAAAAGCAGTACATCCAAAGACTCTGAAATGACTCACATCAGGTTTATAACCATGAAGAACCTCAAAAGGAGTTTGAAAAACTAATTGCTTAGTGGGACATCGATTCTTCAGATAAACAGCAGTGTTAATGGCTTCTGCCCAGAAACCATTAGAGATGTTCTTACCTTGCAGCATACTACGAGCGGATTCCACCAAGGTTCTATTCCATCGCTCAGCAACACCATTTTGCTGAGGGGTATGTGGCACTGTGAACTGTTGTTGAATTCCATTAGTTTTACAATAGGTGTTAAATTCTTTTGACTTATATTCACCCCCTTGATCAGATCTGAGTATTTTAATGTACTTACCTGTTTGTTTTTCAACCATAGTTCGAAACTCTTTAAAATACTCAAATATATCACTCTTCCATCGAATGAAATAGACCCAGGTATACCTAGATCTATCATCAATAAAAATAACAAAGTATGAAGCACCACCAAGAGACCTAGTTTGCATAGGTCCACATACATCAGTGTGAATTAATTCAAGTATATCATACTTTCGTTTCTCAGTATGAACCGGAAACTCTTCTCTATGCTGCTTACCAAGTGCACATGCTTCACATGGTAAATGTTCACACTTCATAACAGGAAGACCTTCAACCATTGATTTCCTTTGCAACAACGATAAATCATTGTAATTTAGGTGCCCATACCTCTGATACCAAATTACAAACAAATACACAGGCAGAATCACACAGAAACGTGAGACAAAGCTCACACAACTCAATGAATTCAATTGCTCAATTACATCACACTTATATAGGAAACTCACTCACCTAATCTTCCTGAAACCGAGAAAACAAACCTGAATATGTGCAACCAATTCCTAATTAAACACTCTCGTTCAACCACTCCAAACTAATTCTATTTCTGCATTATTCTCACAGTATAAATATGCATAAGAGCTTCACCCAAAAGGTTAATCTATTATGACTTTTCCCTGATTCTGCCCAGATTGTGGGTTGAACTGACAATATGATATATGTATTATAGTAAGTTAAGTTTTTTAATGTTAATAAATATTTGATTTCCTTGTGTAGGTTAATAATTAATATTTATAAATAAAGTTTTTTAAATGAGAAATAAAATATACATATAATCTTAATGTTTTTATATAAATATTATATATATATATATATATATATATATATATATATATATATATATATATATATATATATATATATAAACTTTAAATATTTTTGTAAATATAAATTATTGATTTGGAAAAACACTAATTAGTATTACTCCTGCAGTTATGTTGATAGAGGTGTTTATTTTAGAATAGAATTTTTAGAATTTTAATCTAATTATCAACAATTATTAGGTGGATGGTAAGGATCTAACCTTAACTCAATATTTGCATGATATTTTTAACGCTGATAATAATAGAGGGTTGATATTTGAATCTAGGATAGTTATCTCTTTTCCACTTAAAATTCTTGAAAAATTAAATTGAGAAAAATGCAATGCTCATAATATATATATATATATATATATATATATATATATATATATATATATATATATATATATATATATATGATTTTTTAATATTGGTAATCTAATATTTCTATGTTTATTCGTCATATGGATTTTCCATTATGAAAACACAATGATATGTTTATTGATAGCAAGGAGACATTTAATTTTTTTTACTAGTGTTTCAAATTGTTTCATTACTTCGTATTTATTCATGACACACTAATAAATATAGCTGGATAATTATTGATATACATTAGTATAAAAAAATTCTATTAAGATAAATATATATTATTGTAAAAATGTTAACAAATCACAAAATTATGAGGATTAGTTTTGAAAAATACAAAAAAAAATTCAAAGAAGTAGAATATAAAAATACTTAAGCCCAAGCACTATTATGTATACCTTTTAGACCATCATTCCTATTTCTAGCTAGATCAGAAAACCTAAAAAACTAAGATACTAGATCCATGAGAAAGCTAAATGGAATTGGAGACATCCACCTCAATGGGGTTGGTGTGTCACTAGTTGTCCCAGTTGTTCCCAGAGAAGAAGCTTGGTATTCCAAAATCCATTTGAGGTGCAACCTCAGTCCTTTCTCTTTTAAAACCACCTTGTCTAGCTTAAGAAGAATTTCTTATTTATAATCACCCGTTATAACCCTCCCTACCATCATGTTTAGCTTCCAATATAAATTAGTGTTGAGAAAATACCAGTTATATCTTCGGAAGGTATTTATTAGGGCAAAAACTTAGCCTCATATGTTTTTTGGAACTGAGTTATGCCTACTTCAAACTCATATAGGTCGACTTGAACTAGTTCTAGAAATTGTTCTATGAAAATCTAGACAAAGGCCTAAGCTTGCAAGCCATGCTAAGAGCCTTCTATCTCTTTGACTACCACTTCTACTTCAACCCTTCGCTTTTTTTGAACCATGATAAAAGCCACCAAAATTGAGAGTATACTTTTTCTCTTGCAAAACTACGCCATGCCAAACAAAAGAGAAAGAATGAGAAAACAAATAAACTTGCCCCACTCATACAAAGAGTGGCTAGATCTCTAGAATTCATTGAGAAGATAACTAGATAAAGGATATGTAAAAGGTAAATTACAAGGGAAGAGAAAAAAACATGTAAATTCAATTTCTAAAGTGCCAATCAAAAAACAAGGTTCAATAAAAACTACAGAAAATGTACGAATTACAACTAGTCGGTTCCCTTCTAAAGCTCCTAAAAAAGTGAGAAAAAAAAATTTAAAAATTGTTAATTTACTATAACTATAATTAAAAACAATCATTTTTAATTTTAATTTTAATTTTAATTACTATTTATTTGTTTTATATTTTTATTATAAAAGTGTGTCTAGAAATTAATCTAGATCGCATTTGAAATCATGAACGAGTGCACAATTGTCCATGTTTCACGCCCTAAACATTATAGAGAACCAATTAGAAAAGAAGGCAGCATCAATGGAAATGGGCACTCTTCTTATGAAGAAATAGTGATAGCTTCTCCAATGGAGATAGTAAATTTTAAAAAGGAAAGGTACGAAAGTATTCAAACTTAGAAATATATAGAAGTTGAATTCGAGGTATATAAAAGTTTAGAGTTCTAAAATCTATAATCTATAGTTAAAATTACGTTATAATATTTGTATTTCAATATAACACTACACAATCTCAAATAACTTTTTTAATATAACACTACACTCTCAAATAAATTTCTTAATGTAATATTTTCAATAATAATTAGAAATAATAATATTAATAATAAAGTAAATTAACCTAAACTTTAAATACCCATAAGTTTATGTTTCCATTTATTTTAAGCCCTCTCTTGCATGTTTTCATTCATTTTCTCTACACTACCTTGTTAGTTTCAGTCTGAATAAAAAACTCTTCTATATTTCAATAAGCATGCATCCGTTTACCTTAACCCAAAATACCCCGATAAAAGCGAACACAATACCATCCGGATCATGGTATTTGAAGTTACATTGTCTCATTTTCTGCATTCATCTAAAACAAAATCACCATCATGATAACATGTCAGAATCTACTCCCCTGTGCTGAAAAGAAGAATTTATTCCCCTGTACTGAAAAGAAGGGGCCTCTTCGGGTATGTAAATCTGCTAGGTGAATTTTTGCTAAGTAAATTTTCTTGTTTTCTCAATATATGGTAAGAATTGTATATTTAATTTAAATTCTAATAATTCTAATATTTAAATGGTTTTGAGGTTCACTCAGTACATTTATGCATTAAAAATAATTTTAAACAAATTACCATATTTCAAAAATTGTAAAATTCTATGAAAAATCATTTTGCTAACTGATATCTTTGTTAAATGCCCAAAAATGAAATCCATATACCATGTTGATATCTTTGTTACAATTGTGAAAACTACCGATGTGCATTTATATATAGGATGGAATGATCTGTAAGCAAAAATTCCCGATCAAGGATAAAAATGGTTAACGAAATGCAAAAAACAATTCGTAGATTTCTCATAAAACAACGTGCAGAGAACCCCACATTGCAAAGAAGAGATAAGACTGGATTTGCAAATTGACAAACATTTGGCAATAATGGAGTACCTCAATTATTGAACATCAGTACCATACAATCACGCGATGCTGCTGCTATCTATCCAATCCATTCTTTGGTAGCTGCTTTATCATCTCTTCTTTCCCACACACGTTGCATCCTTCGTAAAATGAAAATCACACCCTTCAAAGATGTCAACCTGTCTCCTCAAATCTGAATAGAGCCATCCCATCTGCCTACTGCATTGTCTTTTCAAAAAATATTTCCAACCAAAGCAATTTCTTACACGACTCTAACAGCACGGTAAAGTGTAGCTTCCTCTCGAATCTATTCACTGTATCACACTTACAATTTAATGATTACCCCCTGAGGCTCGAGATTAATCTCTCAGGTTTATTGCATTTGGCCTTTAAAACAACTTATGACATTTTGTAACACAATTACGTTCATAGTTGTTGTTACTCGGGGATAACTTGTTATTCATTTTAATGATTTTTTCTATGGCTATAAATATTAAAGTTTTGTTACAATGATTTGACATTTTTTGTGCCTTCATAATTGTTGTTACCCGGTAATACCTTGTTATTCATTTTAATGTTCTTTTATATGGCCTTAAATATTAAAGTTTTGTTACAGTGATTGGACATTTTAGTTTTGTTACCATGAATGGACATTTTTTGTGCATTCATAATTTTTGTACTGTGATAACCTGTTATTCATTTTAAAGCATTTTTGTTATGGCTATAAATATTAAAGTTTTGGATTTTTTTTGGTTAGGGTTATAATTATTAAACTTTTGTTATAATGAATGGACATTTCATGTTCTTTTAATCCACCCATGATATCTTGCAGTTAGCAATAACCTATTATGAGTATGTGATTACTTCAAACACCTACACTTTTAAGTTGTGTGTGTTTCATTTTGTCCAAAGCTAATCTCTTATTTTGCAAACTACCTATAACTTTAGTGTTTTTCACTTTGTCCAAAGCATAACCTCTTACTTTGAAAGCTCATGGTTATTAATGATAAATTTAACTTGGCTCAAATATACTTAATGAAAAAGATATGAGTAAATTTTTGAAAATTTTAAATAGAAAAGATGGAGAAAAAAAATTCCAACCATACAATATGAGGGAACATAATTGTAAACATAGTTCCCAAAACCTAATTTTTTTTCTTTGAAATCAATGCTTTAAAGTCCTTCCAACCTGAAATTTTATTAGAGAAAGTTGAGGTAAAAGATGGTCTTCAAAACAAAAATATACAGCAAAAATCAACTTTATAAGAACCAATAGGATTGAATATGAAAATATTAGGATGTTTCACCATTTTTGGAGTAAAAAGGTAAAAATATTAAAATAAGTAAATAATTTTTTTTTTCAACTATGATGAATATACAAATTTCACTTTAAAATTTCTTCAAAAATGTTTAATTCTATTAAGGCGGAGGTTTACTATTTGATAATGGAATTGATCCATTTTCATTATTTTATATGTAGTCCCAAATACCTCTCTATAATATGAAATATTATAGCTTTATGCAACTTCAGTTCATATAATAATTTATGAGTTCAATGTGAATGTATAATAACATACTTGAAAATTGCATTTGGGATCCATAAAAAAAACTTTTCAACTCAGTATTAAGCCTACGCTCATCTCAAACAAACCAGACATGAAAAATATCAAGCCTATTCACATCAAATGCTATCGATCTTCCAAGTATTTATGACCAAGATGCAATGTTCAACTCGTGGCACAGTCTGTTGTGCGTGGTTATATATCACAGGCTTGTTCTTGTGAATGGCCCACACCACTGCTCTATGTGCGGTCATATGTCACAGGCCTAGTCTTGTGAACTACCCATACACCACAGCTCTGTGGTATTATAACATGCCACCTTCCAGACATAAACCTGCTCGAATTTGTAACCACATGTCATCGCATGTGTTAACTCCTTCTACCAAATGCATCAAGACACTCACCAATAGTGCGGATTCAAGCATATGGTTTTCAACCGTGGCTTTGTCAAGGCTATGGTAGTTTATTGGTATAGTTTTGATGTTCCCTCTTTATCAATGTTGTAGCCAATCACTCGACTACTTGCGGTCTTACTCCAATGTGATCACCCTCCTGCATTCACATGCTCCAACAGATAGCATATATACAAACATATATACAAGTTGCAGACTTAAATAAAAATTGTAATGTCAACCATAATCTGAATAATCTGAAATTACTAACACATGTACTGAACATTTCACTAATTTCCCTTTGCATTTGCAATCTACATACCGGCAATCTTGGTGTTTCCTTTCTACCTTCCTATTATTTATACTTGAGATATGAAACTGCTCCTCTTAGTCTAATAGGTTTCTTCTTGATTTTTCTCAACAAATCAATACCTCCCTATTTCTAAGTGCTTATCCCTGTGTTGGCTCTATATCCACGTAGGGAAAGAAACCAACTACTAATTTTATTCCTAATTTATTTAAACATAAAAACAAACTAACAATTCTCATAAACAAATAACAATAATAATAAAATAAATAAATATACTACTACTAATGTTTATTTTTTTCGATTAGCCATAACATGTGAACAAAACATCACATTGTTGGCTAAGTCCCAATGTTCCTACATCAGACTCCCGGGGAAGAAAACTGATCTTGTAATGCTTTGGAATCGATTCGCAACTTCTGCAACTCTGCTACAGTCATCCAACTGGCGTCTTCCACTAGCTTTCCTCTCCACTTGACTAAATACTGATAATAGGTTTGGCTCCTGGTTTTCTTTAACACTTTCTTCTCCAAAATGGTTTCAGCTTCCCTCTTCCCTTCTTTGGGCATCTGTTCTTCCCAATTTACTATTGGGTTTTCTTCTACTGTGGCATCCCCTTGGGGTTCTTCTTCTAGTTCTCGGTACAGGTACAAATTTGCAATATTCAAGATTTGTGATATTCCAATTCCAATTGGCAATTTAACTTTATATGCATTTGAAGAAAATTTCCCTTCAATTTCACATGGCCCTATCTTCTTCAGTTTTAATTTGTTATAAGTTTTAACAAAAATTATTTCTTTCCTTAAATATACCATGAATAAATCACCCACTTGGAATTCTTTTTCTTGCCTCCTCATATCTGCCCTTTACTTGTATTTTCTACTACTTCCTTGCAATATTATTTTGACATCTTCCTGTAGCTCCTGCATCTGTTCTACAAATTCCTCTTCCTTTGCGCTCCTTACCTCCTATTTCCCCAGATTTCCGAGTTCATACACACCTCTTGGATTCATTCCAAAAAAAATTTGGAATGGACTCATGCCAGTACTTCGATTTGGGGTGTTGTTGTAAGAAAACTTAGCTTGAGAAAGGGCTAAATCCCATTGTTTAGGATTTTTATATAGCAATCTTCTCAATATGTTTCCTAGACTTCTATTCACGGCCTCATTCTGTCCATCCGTTTGAGGATGATATGTTGAACTGAATCTAAGGTTGGTACCTAGTTTCTTCCATAGAGTTCTCCAAAAATTTCCTACAAACTTGGTATCCCTGTCAGACACAATTCTTACATGTAATCCATGCAATCTTACAACTTCTGAAAAAACATATTAGAAATATGTGTTGCATCACTTGTTTTCTTGCATGCAATAAAATGTGTCATTTTAGAAAATCTATCTACAACAACATAAATGGAATCATTTCCCCTTTGAGTTTTTGGCAAACCCAAAACAAAATCCATATTGACTGCATCTCGCGGCTGGTCGGGTATTTTTAATGGCTGATACAATATTGTATTCTGACCCTTCCCCTTAGCATGATGACAAATCCTGCATTTTTCCACAAACTGTTTAACATCAGTTTGCATCTTCGGCGAGTAATAAAAAGTATTTACCTGAGCAAATGTTTTCTCTTGTCCAAAATGTCCGAATAGACCTCCACTATGCTTCTCCTTGATTATGTTTTCCCTCATAAAACATTTAGGATTACATAACTTATTACTTTTGAATAGTAATCCTCCTTGGATTTGATAATCCAACCACTGTCTTCTGTTATGGATTGCTGGATTTTCTACGGTCGCATAAATTTCTTTAAACTCTGCATCATATTTATACATGTAAAACATCTCCTCGAACCCTACAACACCAACTTGTAACTCCTACATAATTAAGTTCACCCTGCTCAAAGAATCAGCAACTTTGTTCAATTTACCACTTGTACGTTTGATTACAAAAGTGAAACTCTGAAAATATTCTACCCATTTGGCATGTCTCTGATTCAACTTTGGTTGTTTTTTTATAAACTATAATGCATGATTATCAGAATATAACAAAAACTCTTTTGGCAACAAATAATGTCTCCATTTTCTTTAGGCTTGTACAACAACATAAAATTCCTTGTCATAAGATGAATATTTCTTCTTTGCTTCATTTAGTTTTTCACTAAATTATGCTATAGGTTTCTGATCTTGACTCAGAACTGATCCAATCGCAGTTCCACTAGCATCAGTTTCAACCTGGAAAAATTTCTCAAAATTTTCTAAAACCAAGACTGGTTTTTCAGTAATATTTTCCTTTAGTAATTTAAAGTTTCGATCTTTTGCTTCTGTCCATTTGAATGGCTGATTAGTTTCTCTGATTGTTTCAATTATTGGTGCAAAAATCTAACTAAAACTTTGAATAAATTTTCAGTAGAAACTTGCAAGACCATCGAAGCTTCTTACCTCAAATATGCTTGTAGGAGTTGGCCAATTCACAATTTCTTTGATTTTCTCTAGATCCATTTTCAACCCTTCCTTAGAGACCACCACAAGGGTGTCACTCAATTAACCTATGGCATAGCACGTGAGTTCGTGGCATACTAAACAATACCCTTAATTTGACTACATATTGGAAAATACCTCTAAAAATCACTTTATTTAACCCCCTACCAATACTAACCCAATACATTTTCCCAATTTAAAAAGCCCCTACTTTCACTAGATATTGTAGGTATTCATTTTTTCATTAAATTTTTTATACCCCTTTATATTTATATCCCTAACATAATGACATGATGCCTCAACATGTGCAAACATCGATCGAGTTGAAGGGCCTCCAGATGTCGAGCTCACAAATGATAAACTGATTAATGGATATTCGTAGCAGCAAGAGAGCCTGAGTTTTCAGGTGTCATATGTCAAGCGTCGAGCTGGAGAAAGACTGTGTAGGCTTCGATCGTATGCCATAGCTCGAGGACTGTGCAGATGTTATGAATTTTCCACAAGCACTGAGGATGAAGAGCTGAAGTTGAATGTAGAATCCAAAAAAATTGTTAGAGAACTATGACTAAAACATGAGGAATGCAATCAATCAAGGCCGAGAAAATTGCGGCCAAGTTGGATTCATCTGACAAACAAAGGATTGGAGATGCAGTTGAGCAGGCAATCCAGTGGTTGGATAATAACCAGCTAGCTGAGGCTGATGAATTTGATTACAAACTGAAAGAGATGGAGTCCACTTACAATCCTATCATTGCCAAAATATATTAGGGAAATAGAATTATTGATGGGTCTTGTCAATGGTCTGAAAGCTCTCATAGATGCTAGTGATTGCTTGGTGTTGAACGTGGAAATCGCTCGTTTTTTTTTGTGCTATTGGCCTACTGATTAAATTGGTCATGTTATACTACACACACTTTATGGGCAGACATGAATCAGGGCAAAGTGTTACAAGTGACATCAGAATAAGCTCAGGATGAAATCGTCACAAACATTAGAGGAAGGATTGGCTTGAATACCAACGTTTTCCTCTTTATATGCAGTCAATGAAAAAAAATCCCTTGCAACATATCTTAGTAGAAATTTTCATGTCTAAGCGCAGAAAGAATATAGGATTCACACTTATTTGCAAGCATAGAGTCCCTGAGCTATGTGGTTCATTCTTCTTGACGAACTCCCGTCATTGACATTTGAAACCTAGGTTACATATCTGGTGAAATTTTGACAAGAACAACCTTAATTTTGGAATTTCTAAGTCAAGAGATCCAAATCAGTCCTATTAATCATACCTCTATAAACTAGAATTTGCACCGAGAGGTGAAAAGTAACGCCAGGGAGTCGGGAATGCTCTCCCTCCCCCCTCTCCCTTTCCCCATCTCCCTCTCCCTCCCCCTCTCCCTCTCCCTCCCCCTCTCCCTTTGATAGTGCTGTTAATGGTCAAAATGCATCAAATAAATTCCCAATGAGTAGGTATGTCAATGGGTGAGTGCAAAGTATGTTATTAATGTGGTAAAATCATTAAAATTTTGATTAGAGTTAGGTTAAAAAAACCCTTTTTTATGTGCAGTCAAACAACTTTTCCAACTAAGATAGTATATTTTATATGACAACTTCTTTAAATATGATCTCTTGTTAAATCACTATCTCAAAATAGCCCTAAAATTCCATAAAAGTCAAATTAAACTTTACCCCTCATCAATAAATTCAACTTCTTTAATTTTATATTATATCATTTAAACTTATCACCATTTAAAAAATAATATATAAATAACAACCAAAAAATAACATATTACAACTTGCAAAACTATTGTTATTTTATTTTAAATATATCTTATATAATACACTACAAGGTTAACACTAATTATTCTCTTTCAAGTAAGAAAAATTATAATAGAATTATCATTTCATTTTATATATCCTATATAATGAATGTTGAACAATAATTAATAGAAGTGTTCTCTTAGAGAAAGAAAGTTATAATAAAATTATGAAATCGTTCTCTTAAAGAAAGTTATAATAGAATTATTATTTCATGGTGTCTAATATTTATTTATTTATTTTTAAATAAATAAATAACTAAGTCGTGAACCCTAGATACACCACACTAAAGTAAGAAAAATCATAATAGAATTATTGTTTCATTTTGTATATCTTATAAAATGAATGTTGAACATTAAAGTAAAAAAAATCATAATAGAATTATTATTTCATTTTATATATTTTATATAATGAATGTTGAACATTAAAGTAAAAAAAATCATAATAAAAATATTATTTCATTTTATATATCTTATATAATGAATGTTGAACTAAAAGAGTTCTTTTAAAGAAAAAAAATTATAATAGAATTATTATTTCATAGTATCTAATAAAATTTTATTAAAAAATAAATAAATAACTAGGTGGTGAACCCTAGTACACCACACTAATAGTAAAAACGTTTTGTTAATAATAATAACGACAATAACGAAATGTATCAAATTATTATATAGTAGAGTGCGTTATTCTAATCATAGGAAAGTACAAATGAGTGGCCCACTTCTCATTAAATCCTACAGAGTGACGAAAAGATTGGTTGAACTTGGATAACAAAATTCTGTGGTTTACTCTCTATTTCTCTTATTGTTAAGGGTGGACTTTTAGTGTGGCCTTCCAAGTTCCCATAGTCTACTTTTGAGGACTTTATTCACTTGAAGAGGTGCGTGAGGGCATTATTTTTGAACTGTGAGCTCCTTAAGTAGCCTGCCTCATATATATATAGTAGGAATATAACTTTCACTGATGGGATAAGGAGAGTGAACGCATGCCCTTGGAATTTGATAAAGAAGTAGATGGAGCAAACACAATTAGTAAATTAAACAGGAATCTGAAAAATGTATTGGAGATCACATGCAAAAGCACGGAGGGTCAGCCATTAATATGCTTTAACAATAACACCAAAGGGAATTTAACTTAATTTTTATTGCCTGCAAATAAACACTTTTTTAATGATAGGATCACTCATTGCAGCCCTTGGCGTGGACCCTTCGCAGGCAGGGTGAGAACAAGGATATCTGATAAGAGGAATCATGATGAGTACATGAATAGAAGCATTTAGGTTGGATATCTAATGAGAAGAATCAACTTTGAACCCTGGTTTTACTGGTTCAAAATAAATAATTAAAACATAAAAAAATAGGAAAACAAGTAATCAATGGCAATTGAAATTAATAAAAATGTTGGATGGTGTGATCCAGTTCACCTACAAACAAGTTGTGATTGAGAATCGAGATATAAGAGAAATTGGGTTTCTCAATAAATAATTCCAGTGAAAATCTGTGTGTGTTATCTAAAATGTCAGTGTAACATACATAGGATAAGTAATAACATCAAAAGCTGTATTAGTTGCAGGACACACACAATATCATACCCACTCCAGAAAAGCTTGACACTATACAGCCCGCTGCCATTTTTTTATGTTTTTGGGCAGGGAAATGAATCTTAATGGCTTTAACTGCTTACAAAGCATAAACTTACCATCAAGATAACATCTAAATTTTTAACTGATTCTGTTCACAATTTTTCCACTCTTGCAACACCTTGATGATACCCTTTTTGGCCAGTTTCTAAACCGACATAGTCTGAGCATCTGCAATTGATCACTTTCATAGTTTGACACATTCTGTGGCTAATGAATTTTAGTTCCTATTTCCTTGGACATAGAAGGAGATTGAGATAGTGAATCGAAGGATTCATTCATAGGAGATTTTTCTCCTTTTATTTCTTCAATCATCTTCACAACATGACTCATATTTAGGTGTTTCTCAGGGGACACTGACACACAGACCATTGAGATTTGAAGCATGCCCACCATTTCCTCATCGATGTTATTGTACCTCATGAGCTCTGGATCAAATACCTCGGCTGTACATTCTTCCCTCACAACAGACTGTACCCACTTGGGAAGATCTATGCTTTCATCCGGTGCATGTAGCTGAACATGGACTTTCCCAGTAAGAATATTTAGGAGTAGCACTCCAAAACTATATAAATCTGATTTCTAAGATATATTTCTTGTCTCAGCTTGTTCTGGAGCCCTGTATCCCGCAGCTCTTGATGCAGCAGATGCAGGACTAATAAGCACAACAAGACCAAAGTTTGAGATACAAGCATTTCCACTCTTATCTAACAAAACATTGGAAGACTTGATATTCCAATGGGCCAGCTTGGGAGATTTACACGAGTGGTGAATGAAGGTCAAACCATGGGCTGCACCCAATGCTATCTTCATTCTAGTTGTCCAGTCAAGAGGAGTTCTCCCAGGACCACGATTGCCTGCCAGATCACAACAGAGAAATGAATTTAAAATTGGTAAATGAGGATCAATTTCCAGGCACAGTTCTATGATTCAAACTTACATCGGAGTTGCATTTGATGGCTTGATATAGGATCAAATATAAAAAGACACAACTAAACATGTGATAACATTCAATAATCAAAATGGCATCATATCCATTTTCCAGTCAAATAAGAACAAACAATCATCTTCATGAAATATTTTAAATTATGAAAACCAACTTCCATTTTTTTTATACCGAGAACATATAATAATCAATAAGGCAACGGGGGAATACAACTAAAAAGGAAAAAAGAAACGCGATGAACATACCATGCAGAAGGGAGTATAGACTTCCATTTGCCATATAATCATAAACAAGTAAATTCTCATCGTAACTTCTCACCTTTTGCATAGTAATAAGCCTTTAAGCTCACTAGATTCAAATGCCACAGCCTTCCTAAGAGTTCCATATGCTGTTCGAAATCTCTTCTCCCTGGACTATGCACATCCTTCAACCTCTTCACAGCAACAACATTAGCATCTTCCAACACAACTTTATATGCAGTTCCAAAGCTACCCTTCCCAAGCATTTTAGCGGAAGCACGGAGAAGATCCTCCAACTCAAATTGTCGATTTCCCTCAAAGAAAACCAGTTTATCCCTCTTTGTGGCACTTGATTGCTGGGGATATGGGCTTGAAGAATAAAAAATCTTCTATGTTTCTAATCTCTTTCCATGCTTCTCATCCATCATTTTCCAAGAGTAATTTCTCCAGTAATAACAAAGTAAAACACAGGCAATTAGCAATAACACTGCAAATTCTCCAACCACAATGGCAATAACAACACCCCTGCTTAATGTTTTATGCTTTTCTTTGTACTCTGTTCCATCTCAGGCTTTGAACTTGGAGTTGAGGGCACAATACTTGGATGTTGCGTCACAGGGCTAGAATTCACAATGCCTCCTGGAGTGGTAGGATTACTGATTATGCTCTTACAACTTGGCAAGGGATTGCCACAAAGAAATAAATTCCTTTCAAATGTCGAATCAGGAAACTTGGACAAAGATCCAGGGATGGCCCCTATGAGCTGATTACCAGAAACATTAAAGTCTTGAAGACTGGTCATGTTCAAGGCTATGATAGTACCAGAAAATAGATTGTTTTCTAGTCTCAAAGTGAGCAAATGGCTAAGCAAATTCAAAGAAAATGGTATCTCGCCAGTTAAATTATTGTTTGAAACATCCAATCTCCAAAACCGATCTAACAGTGAAACAGATGAAGGCAGTGTACCACATAATTGGTTGTACGAGAGAAACAATAATTTAATGCTTCTCCACTTTGATAAGTTGGGTAGGGTGCCATTTAACAAATTCCCCTGGAGGCTTAAGATGCAAAACTAGTCTAAATCAATTAAGGAGTCTATGGGACTAGTGAGGTCAAGACTCTACATCACAAGCCGAATAACCATATTGTTTAGACAGATGACACCAATCCATCATTTTCCTGTGCATGGTTCCCTGGTTTTCCAAGAGCTAAGTTTGTTGTTTGAATCAGCTGAAGCCTTGAATTCCATCATTGTATCATAGTCTCTTTTTGACTATGCTTGAGAAGCACCAGGGAAGGAAAATGATATTAATAATAATATCATACCCGAAACTAAATGGGGAGTAACACATTTGTTGATCTCCATTGTTTATCCTTATGATCGATCTAGTGAAGATTAGTGTCACTAAAATGACTGAATACTAACTCAATATCATAGCAAACAGTTAGATTAAGGATTGAAGTCGTTCAAATTCCCTTCTGGAAGATATGTTGCAATTTCCTTATGAATGAAGAGATGGACTACTTGGACTAAAAATTCTTACTATCCCACCTAGACTTGCGGCTTAGCATGGAAGATAATGCAATACAGTTTGACTTAACGGCGAGTTCGATGTGGAAGATAACGTAATACAATTTTACTTAACGACAAGTTCTGCATAATGCGTTGAAATAGCCAATAGCCATCAAACATGTGTGAGATTTTAATTCGCTAGAGAGATGATAAAGAAGACTTTTTATTGGCTGGGGCAAACAGTGTTTTCTAACCCAAGCCCGCAAAGAAAACGCTTCTGGCATAAATATATTCAAGTTTGATTAGATATTTTATAACCCGTTTGATTATATTGAAGGACTGAATTGAGGTAGGATAATATAATTTTATTTTACTGATTTAAAAAGCATTCATACTACTAGAATCACAATGCATAACAATTAATATACCAGGTTGCTTCAACAAATTAGAGCCCCTTCCACTTAACTTGATATTCTTGGACCTCATTGTTAGAGTTAATCTTTGTTGTTCTGTCTGCAAAGACCCTCCTCTCAACCTATTCAGAGATGCCATGTAAATTTTTTATTAATTCAAAGAATCAAATAACTAATGCTGAAAATAAAGCTTTCTTACAATAACAAGTTAAATTATACAAGTTAGTCCAATATCCAGGAGCTACCTATCTATATTGAGGGAGAAGATCTAGCTCCATTTCCTTGCAGATATCATGGACCTCTGCCTGTAAATGCAATCACACAAGAATAATTCAACAATTGAGTAGCAAATTTTTAGCTAAAATTTAATTTAAAAAAAATGAATGATGAAGCAAGGACTATAAATGCTCCAAAAGAGTAAAACAATAGAGCATCATGATGAAAATCGAATGACTAAAAATAAGGTTTTCCCCTTTAAGCCTTCGTGATTGGGCTCATTTTTTACCATTCAGAGCTTTCCAATGCTTTACAGAAAATTAGACAGTAACATACCTCTTCTCGTGAAAGTGCCCTCATATGGTTTCGTTCCTCCTCCACCTTCCTCATATAGTTTAACACTCTTTTGAATCCACTCAACTGTATAATCATCACAATGAATGGCTTGTTAGATCTAATACTTTTGTGATTCATAAAGTAGATAGAGCATGTCTTTAGGATTAATCACATTGTTATGATTTGGTTATCTGTCTAAAGATTAATCTGAAAGATGTCTATCTATTGAATGTCTTGTTTACCAAAATTTGCATGTGACTAAACTACAAAAATGATGATTCTAAATCAAAGCTTCTTAGCCAGAAAGCAAGGGTAAGAGTTATCTATAAATCATAAATTTGAAATAACCCTCTCTATCTGACAATTGATTTACAACTTACATGTTGAAGCTCAAACAGATATTTCCATTGAAAATGCATATATGACTGTCGTTTCCACTTAATCAAGAACTCCATTTCACTCCAATCTAGCTCCCCATCCAATGTCATGTTCAGGACAACCAGCACAGGCTTTCATTTTTCTGCCAGTCTGCTTTGGGCATTCCTATGTGTTGATGCCACAATACTCTCTCAATTGCATCAGCATCATCTTCCTCAGCCTCTTCTATCGAAATCTACAGCGATTGATAAAAAAATTTAATGTCAAACATGTGCATTGACAAATACAGGACTTTTCCTAGCATAAATTGTGTCCTTACTAAATATGGTAAACCAAAGAAACTAAAAATATGTAATACATTCCATTTGAATTTTGATAACTGGCCACTAGAACAAGTATCATAGATACATCCTAATCCTAGATATATTCAAAAAAACACAACAGATCCAATGTTAAGGTGGATCAATGCTAGTTTATATATAGTTGTTAGATTTTGGTAACTAAAATAAAGCAACATGAAACTGGAAATCACTTCACTTCTGCCAGTGCTAATAGAAAAATTACAAAACACGATAATCACAAACGAGGATAGTAAAAAGAAGATCACTCCCACTCATCACTAAAAAAATCATTTAAAGAAAATTTATTGGAGCACCAAAGACTGAAAAGTAAGATTTATTTTGATATATTAGATAACAATTACACATATGTCAGTTCTTAAATAGAACAAATGAAGAATTATTTTTATATTTTTTATATGAATTTATTTTGATACAATAGACATGAATAAAACGCTTACAAGTTCTTAAATATAACAATTTGTAAGGGCCTTGATAAAAAACAACCGAAAATTAACTGACCCTCTTATACCTATCAATTAGGGATGTATTTGGAAAATCAATTCAAATGCAAATGTTTCATTACTATTTAAGATAAATTTAAAATAAAAGTAACTATAATTGTTCTACAAGACTTAACAAGATGTGCTTGAATGACATCACACATATTCTAAAGCGACCAATCTGAAATAGTATGAACCCACGTTGGTGTATGAACCCCATACCAAAGCAGCTTGACACACAGACAATATTAACATATAATCATTATATTTCCAACAATGATTGTCACACTACATTCTAAAGCAACCAATATAAAACAATATTACAAGACATCTTGGCACAAATAATATTTTAAAAATGTTATAGTTTACTATTTTATGGCTTAATGAGCCTACAATAGTCAACAAGCTAGAGACAACAATATCCTTAAATTTCCATAATTGTCCAATTATTTAAACTAGATGACATTCACAAATGTAACAATTTCAAATTTCTTAAAGTTTTTGTAGAAAATCCATACTGAACACTATCACTATTTCAAGGTATGTTTGACATAAACCTTGACCCATTTCTTGGCCCTCTCCTCTTATTCATCTTCACTTTGTTCACTTTCAGCATATGATATTTTTCGAATTGATATACTTGAAGTCCGCAGTTCACTTGAACGAACATCTCCGTTCCCAAAAGCATTTTATCAACTCCCACCCCTTTTACGAAGTGATGTAACCTTCCTCGATTTTTGATTAAAGTCTTCATCACTGTCTTCATCTATATCTTGGCTAGAATATTCCACGTCATCTGATATTATCCTACCTCTCTTTTGACGTGTAGAGACACTTTTTGCTTCTTTACCAGAATGTAAATATCTTGTAATTTTTCATCTAGCTCTATATCTACGCCTAGTATACTCCTCATCTCTCTGAAGAATCTGCATCGTCGTCCTCATCTTTTTCTTCTACATAATCTTTTCTTTCAAAATGCTCTACCTGGCAAGAGACAAACTAGTAACTATTTAATTTCAAAGTACCTATCTTCTAAATCATGCTCACTTTTTTTCTAATTCTCAAGAGAACATTAAAGATAACCATCTACAAACAACATCTGCCATGAAAATTTGATAAAAGAAATAGTCTAGGCAACATAAATAGTACGCTACCCAGATTATATACTAACTGGAAACCACAAAAGACACCTACTAAACAGATGCATTAAAGCCCTACAAATACTTCTACATCCCACTCTTTGTTTAAGGATAATATAAATAAAGATAATAAATGTCTTATTCCAAGGTCTATAATGCAAGATGTGGTGTACAAATGCAGATTTCAAATTGGGCATTAACTAATCACTATTCCATTTTTAAATTCCAAATAGTGCACTGCACTTAATCATGACAACCTTCTACTCATGCGTGGACAACCTTAATTGCTGCTTCATTGTCTGATCTTCAACTAATTTTAGGATATATTTAAACTGTTGATTGCTTTAGTTTATTTCATTGTTGACATGGTATCCATATCACTTGTAAGTTAAAGTGTTATCTTTCAATTAATGTGTACCTTCTTGGTGTCAAATATTGATCCAATTGTTTTCAGCCATGGTTTGGCATGAATTTGTGTTCATCCTTCTGTGATCTCATGTGATTTCCTTAGCCAGGGGTGACCAGAGTCTTTTATTTCTTTGTTCATGATCCTATCCTCATCTATTTCACAAAAATGTTGTTGGAAGTTAGCATTGTTGTCCGCCTATCTTCTGTGCTCAATTCTATCAATTAGCATGTATTTCAGTTCACACTTTTTACTGGGCTTATTCCCTCGTTTGAAATGGATGCATTCTTCAAAGACCATTATACTTAAGAAAGTGCATATGATTTTGTGGCACCTGACTTGTGCATGTAATAGGTAGACATGTTTAGTTGAACTCACGTAAGATATTTATCCAACATGTTTGGACAAAATATCATTTGTGGCATCAACTAAAATTGTTTACTCGATTAGCATGGTCACACCTGAACGAGGTATTAACATCAGCAACTGTGTCCCACAATCATATATTGTGCTGGAGGTGAGGCATCCTGCACAGATGGACTCAAAAATCAACATCTTTGTAACTAGACTGTGTGGACCTACCAGGGTAAGCGACTAATGAGGACTTCCCAAACCACAGTGAGACTGTGGGTGCTTAATAAGCATGAGCTATGATAGAACTCTGAGCCTCAAAAACTCAATAAAAAGTTGTGGAAATGGTGTTTAGCAATCTGAAAATTCTGGAGCAGTGTCAAGTTTAGGTGTTTTTCTTGCAGTGATAATGGCACCAATTCATTGACAGTTAAAGTTCAAGGTACATCCCGTCAGGAAATTCAGGTTTCTTGTGCACATTGAAGCAGTTATCCCATGCATATAAAATGTAGACGTGGTACTATTATTTTCATAACATAGTAAATACATAACCCACAAGTGTCTCCCCTTTGTGGCCAAAGAAGACGATATAAATGTTGGCTACCATATCACAAGCTAACTCGATCTATAAAGTTCCAAGATTTTCCATCAAATTGGGGGCGTTTCAAATCATTTTCTATTACTTGTTAGAAAGCTTTTAGATGACTGTTAAACTTGCAACACCATGCCAAAGGGGCATCCACCTATTGTTAGAAATTGTAATTTTTAATAATTGCATCAATAGAAGCCAGCTGCATTCAACATTTTAATATGGACATAATATAATATGACTTTGATCAAAATGAAAGTTGAAATCTGCCATGTAAAGGTGAACAAACAAAATCCTATTATAATAATAGAAATGAAAACATTAAAAAGGTATACTACAATAATAAAAAATAATATAGGAACAAAATAAACTATTGTAAATTCATCTTAACCCCAATCTATTAAGTATTAAAAAGATTAAAGCTCCAGTTTTTTTTTTATCTCGCTCAATGCTTAATAAAACTAAGATTGAGATGAATTTAAGATAGTGATAGAATTGAAATTTAGAACATGAATATGGTAATAATTGACATTCAACAAAGAACAAAATAGACCTTAAACCTTATTTGTAGAGCTTTTCACGTCATGAGATGATTTCATTATGGTATTATGGGTCTATGAATGAAATGTGTAAGGCAATTTAAGATAAAGCAGTAAATTGGATTGAGCATGAGTATCAGGGTCACTCCATATACCCAGACTATATATCAATGGATCAACTACTTCCAGTGAGTAAAATTAGTTTCCTAGATGGTACATAATGATTATCTTTTTCTTTGGAATTTTCAGACATTACCCATTTGACTTCTCTGTAGAGACATTGAATTTGCAATATGTTTATTGAAAAATATGAAATCTAGCCATGCCAACTTGGAATTTTGTTTCACCGTTGAGGTACAGAGCGTAAACCTGTCTAATAGGTACCATTTTAGTTGTAGTTTGTCTCATCAGCATGGTATAAGTTTCAAAGGAATGAGGTTAGTGAGAATGGATCTAAGTCCTGGGGAAATTCAGGTAGCAGTGACATTTTGGTGGGATAGATACATTTCCTTTAAGCCAAAGGAAGCATGCTCCATAAATCCAAAGCTCCATAGCAAAGGATCAACTATGTCCAATGGCTAAAATTACATTGCTGGAAATATGGTACATAATAAATATCTTTAATTGTTGGCATTTTCATAGGTGGCCATTTTGTTTCTCTACTTTCCTGCACACCTTGAATTTGCATTATTTCATGGAAGAATAAGGCATTGGCCAAGACAATCAATGGATTTCCACTGTTAAGGTTGACAAAATGTTAAGTTTTCCACTAGTTATTATTTTCTCTGGGTCTCTGTTGTATACGTCATCCACGTGGCATGGTTTTAGAGGAAAAAGTCTGATAAGGGTTGGTACAAGTCCCAATAATTTTTGGTGTAATACCTAACACTTAAGCTGAGGAAGCATGCCCTTTGCAATGGAAACCCTATGGGCACGTTTCTTGAGGAATTTATAGGATGAGAGGAACGAGGAGGGGAAAAGAGGGCTGATATGAAAAGGAGGACCTATTCTTGGTTTACAGTAGACCGTGAGAGAATGAAGAGGTGCCTCAAAGAGCATGTACTACGAGTTGTAGAAAAATCTAAGATAAAATACTCAATTGATAAAAAATCAATTGATGGAACCATATAAAGTGCATAGAAGAACATTGACAGGCTCACCCATATTTTTAGTGATAGATAAGATTGCACATAATCGTATTGGAGGTCTTTGTAACTATTTTCAAAATAGTTATTAGTAGAATGTTACAGTGAACTCATAGAATTGATGTAAAATAATAAATGGCTCCAAAACTCTATATCTTACAATAAAATTATTAAACAAAAATGTGGAAACACGTACAGTTCATGGTGGTGAACAAATGCTACTATCGTACCACACCAGTGACAAGTATGCTCTGATACTGAAATGGTACAACAAACCATATTTTCTCAAACCATATAAGAATATCGAACATAGATAATTGAGTGTTGCAGCGTGTCCAAATAAAGGAGATGAAGTCACAGACATGTTGCTGTGAGGATAAGACTAGAACTAAGTAATAACGTAATATAATCATATCTTCATCAATTAAAGAATAAAATCACATGCATATAGTTCAAAGCATGCAGAAGCATGAGCAAGTTTCTCATGCAGACACCATAATAGAAGACCTTAAATTCAAAATCTACATAGGGTATAGATATCAATTTTTTTTATCTCAAGTCATTTTTTCTATTGATCTCCACTATCCTAATTAATGCTAAGAGGAAGGGGAGCATACTCTACATCACATTCCATGGGAGATTCAATAGAGAAATTTCATCTTCGTAGCAGGTATCAAAGGGCACTCTATATTTAAGGAGGTCACTACTATATATATTGTCACAATTAAGAAACATTTATAAAAGTGGCATCAATAGTGATGAAACAAAATAAATAAAATAAAAATGTAATTTTATGATCTGGTATTTCAACATGAATTGGTACTTTCTGCAACAAAAATGGAGATAGGAAAGACAGAAATTGAATTTTTGGGATATAGAATAGCAACAGGACATATTCTTCTCCAAGAACATTAACTGAAGATCTTCAAGAATTACCCATACTATATATTAGATAAAACCAAATTGCAGAGGTCTTTAGGAAGCCTAAATTATATCAAACCTTTCTACAAAGGGCAAGCCTCTGATATACTAAAGAAAAATCCTCCATCATGGACAGAAGAAATGACAACAAGCATCAAGAATATTAAACAAAACGTCTAGTCCCTGCCACTTCTCTCTCTACCTACTAATAAGGGTAGATATATGATAGAAACATATGCCTCACAGAATGCATGGGGAAGAGTATTGCTAGAAGAACCTGAAGGAAAAGAAGAAATTTGTGGCTATGCTTCTGACACTTTTAAAGGAGCAGAATTGAACTATCCATCTAGTCACAAAGAATTGCTAGCTGTCAAAAAGACCATTTTGCATTTCAAGCTATACCTAAATCCTGTTAAAATACCTAGTAGAACAGATTTAAATATTTTTGTAGGAATGTTAAAAAATAACAACTTGCTAACTGACAGACATACCCATGTACAGAAATTGGTTCTTTGGTTACATAATTTTGATTTTGACATTGTACATGAGACAGAATATTTAAAGTGTATAGTAGACGTGTTGTCTAGAGAAGCTCATGATAAAAATGACATCTCTTTATTCATGTTATCCAATGCAGAGATTATACAAAGGGTTCAAAGTCTATACTAATCCAAGGAACTAAAAGGATCTGATCCTGAGAGCTTCATGCGACATCCAGATTCCAAACTACTACCTCAGTAGCATTCCAACCCAACTGTGGCATCTTGTTATCCCTAGTTTATGAGCTCCTATGGCATCTAGTTACTGTGGAAATATGTAAGTTTTGTGTCAAATATTCTTTGTGAAAATATGTGAGCTTTGTGGTATCAAGTGAGCTGAATTCTATGGTATATAAGTTTGTGGTCTGTTGTTATGATTACAGTCCATCTCTGTGATGCTATTTGAGCCTCTCTGTGATATGTATACTCTATTATGCGAGCTACCTATCTCTATTGTATAAAGGACCTGAGGCACCTAGTTTATGTAGAAATTTGAAAATCTGAGATCATATACCTGTGGGATCATGTAAGGTTTATTACAGTAAGATATGACCAAAAATCTATGTCTAATGAAATCTGAGCTATAAACTATAGAATTATTGAATTTGCATTAATGAAGCAAATTTTGAGGCATTTGAGTTCCCTGTGGCATCCGACTTTCCTCTGTGATCTGAACTTTTTCAGGTAAGTGATCCGAACTCTCTGTGATAGTATTTTTATGCAAATATGAAGTCAATCCACGCAATATATCAAGCCCAAGCATGGAATTTCAAGCCTCTGTGGAAGGTCCCGTGATCCAAAATTAAAGAAACTAGTTTGAATATTTTTATCTTTGAGGAAATGTAACAAAGTTGAGGCTTGTTCGAAATCTCTATTGAATAATTATGTGGTGACATCCGAGACCATCTCTATGACCAATAGTCTAAGCTCTTCTATGTGGCTCAAGTTAGTGGAGGATTTAGAGATATGGTGTTCTGATATTGCTTGAAGGAAGGACGAATTACACTAAAGAAAGACCAAGTCTGAGCATGAAGTTACTGAGGAATTATCTTTGTAAATATGTGATTCCTAGAAGGATTCATATTTTTCTGAAGGAGACAGTTCTCTATACTCTTACCTTTGTCTGTGAAGGACTTAGATATTTTGAAGGAAACACTTCTCTATACATAATTGAAGGATGACGTACACTGAAAGACACTGACCTAATTGATTTGAAGCCAGCCCTCGTAAGTCCAAGGATTCAAGACAATGTTACCTGGTATTGAAAAAAACATATAGTTAGGATTTATTTGAACTATGTAATAGAAATAATATTGAATAACATACCTCGAGGGAAAAAATTAATTCAACTATGCTATAAATATATAATTGCAGACTATCTCCTTGTAACTATGAGATGGCTTCCTACAACAACATACATTACAGACTCAAGACAACCTATGATACTTATTTCTTAGCTTCCTAGAAATGAGAACATCAACATACTAGGAAAACTAGCATCAAGATTCTCAATAAGCCAATGAATAGTTGTGAAAGTTCTATAGACTTTTTTGGCCTGAGTAGGTTAAAAAGAAAATGAAAACAAAACCCATGAAAATATGAAAATGGCTATAAACATCATATCAATCTTTTGAGAAATAATATCCATCCACTACATTTGAAGTTCTTGGTTATTGGCAATGATACATATACTGAAAAGAATATTACCTTGTTCTCCACTGTAGTATAGATTTCAGCTTTTTGACGACTTAAAGTATATGCAGTGAACAAAGTCATAAAGCTCTGGTGCGTTTCAACATTAATGTAGCGCTAGATGGACACTATTCTTTGCATTTAAATATATTTTCCTAGTTTAATCATAAAAACTAAGATGAGTGCATCATGTGCAGCAATAGGATGTCGCTCGACTTGCACATGAATAAGTTCAAATAAACAGGTTCTTGCTTTCACTGAAGGGAGGATCAATTACCCTTTCCCCTGGAGCTTAACCTACCTCTGCGAGGCCCAAGCCCACTTCTCTAAGATTTTTTATTTTTGGTGGCACTATGGCTGGACTATTCAACCTCTTGGAATGAATTAGCATAAATGCCCCAGGTTGGGGGGGCTGAACATCGCTATTTACCTTTACTCCATCTACTTGCTACTTAGGCAGATGGAATTTTCCAATTTCTTCTTTGAGGCTGAGCACTTACCCGATACCGCTCTTTGTAAAAATATATATAAACTCTTCCCTGCAACATGAAATGAAATGATGAGAGCACTACAAGGGCACCCAATACCAGACTTTCGTTGTAGGTCGAATATTTTTGGCGGTCTCCAAGTCTAATATCTCTCCTCTACGCAATTTCCTATGGATTCCCTGACCCTCTCACAGACTCGAATAACTCTCCTCCACGCAATTTCTCGTGGATTTCTCTTGTGCTCTATTCAAATTCTGCTGCAAAGGAATTACCTTGGTTGCAGTCAAGGCTCTGCTTTTAAACCCTTTCTCAAATATCGTATTGAAGCATAGGATGATATCAATACTTTGCGATCACTATTCAACCTAATTGATATCCTCCTTGAATCTGTTCTGCTGTGACCGTTCAGAAATTTGGGCTTATATATTTTATTATCAAAAGTCTTTCAAAAGTAGAAAATAGAAACATGTCCATCGCTTCCTGGTGCTACCAGCCAAAGGCCGAAGCTTCTTTCTTTCTAACCCTCTCACACCCTCTCACAAACCAGTAAGCTCCTCCGCGCGTTTTCCTCCCTAACCCACTCCTCCCACCTCCTCTGCGCTCTTTGTCCTTCCCACGACCTACCCTAACCCGCTTGGCCCAAAAAAATTTAAAAAAAAATACCTCAAATTATTTATTATTTTTATATAATAAATAAAAATCCACTCACCCCTAGTTATATACCCAATATAATATTTTATGATTTTAATATGAACGCACGTGATATAATATTGCTTTGTGAGTGATGCCCACAGTCATTGTCACTTTCGAAAATTGTTAAACAGAATTCGAATTTCTCCACTAACACCAAACTCAACAACGCTTCGATCGTGCAATCTCCAGTGATTAACAACTTTATCGTCCTACATGTAGAAATTAATACAATAACATGTATATTACCATACTCCCCTGATCTAACCATTAAATCCACTGTTAAATACAAAATCCTTCTACTCAATTCTTTGCGGAAATTAAATCGCCAATTGCAAACATATGAAGAAAAATCAATTGCACATAACAAAATGTTTTACCGGGAAATATTAAAGCTAAAAACCCCAACTATCATATATTATTTATATCATGGAATCATGAAACAATCTCATACAAAGCTCAACTCATAGAGCTCTCTTTCGATTTTTAATAAATCGTATCACAACATTGTACGAGAATTTTCATATATATGCACTAATTTTCTTCTCCACGACAACTTTTACCTCCACTACGCAACCCCTGTGAACAATCACCTCGAATGAATGATGGAGACACGGCCTTGACTGCGCAATCCTCATAAGCATCTCCAATGTGTGTGTGGATGCATTAGATGTCATGTACTTGAGATGAAACACACCCTTTCACCTATCTCTCATATTTGGGTCTCCACTTGGATCGACATACCGTAGTTAGCTTGTTGTATTTCTTCAGTTGAAAGTAAGACACTACTTGTGAATTAATTAAATAATTAATTCACTCATATTTCACTAGTGTATCTTTATTTACAACTAGCACAACTGAGTTTAACTCACTTAACTGAGTTAAACTAAATAACAACTCCCATAACTACTCTTCAAAATTTGTTACAACTCTGCCACAATCAGTTATAACGAAGTCCTCCATGCATGAGTCACCAACCACCCTAGGAATTGCGTAATTCCTTCAGCCCCCTGGTGTGCCACATATGTTCACTGAATCAAGTGCTTCAAAAGAATAAGTTATTATTTATTATTTGATTATTATTAAGGGCTGATAATAATCGACATGCAGTCTATTTTTAGATATGCGATCTATAAATATATTTCTCCCATGCATCTAAAAATAGAATTTGCTCAACCATCTAGAATTAGTCTCCTACTAATTTTAGAATATTCTCACCATTCTAAAAATAAACATTCTAAAATACTGTTTGGGCCCCTCTAGTGAACTTAGGTGCTTAATTTTTCAGCAGGATCAAGGATTAATTGTTTTTTGGATGCCACTTTCCACTTTGTTTCTTGTTTCAAACTTCCAGCAGGAGTAATAATTAGATGCCGATTTTTTGTCGACGTAGAGGCATAAGCACTCTACGAAGACATGTTTTACGTTCCCAACTCATGCATAGAGAACCATTGAATGCCTCACGGGTAGATATTCAAACTATACCATAGCAGCTGAAAAAATTGAATGCGGGCTTTTATGGTTTTTACGAAAGTTAGGTGCGCGTAAAGGTATGAGTTTCTGCGGAGTAGTAAGTTCGTTGGTTCTCACAAAAATTTACTCACAAGTTGATGCGACTAATTCTTGGTCGAATTTAATCTCTGTTGAAAAGTGTATTTTATGTTCGAGGCTTTTTTTCTCGGGAGGATTTTCTCATCTTAAAATGGAAATAAAATCAATAGCAAATGTTGAAACTGGCAGGGAAATACAAGGTTCTGTGGAAACCAATCATTTAGGTCAAGTCAAAATTGTTTCAACAGACAAAATAGGAAAGTGGATTTGGGTAAATGCAAAGCGGTATCAGGGCATTTTAAGGCATAGGATTGCTCGCCTCAAATGGGAACAAGGACAAAGACAAATAAAAAGAAAACAATGCCATAGAAAGAAAATAAATAAGAGCAGCAAAAAAAAAAAAAGAGTCAACCATTTATAGTCCCACATCCACACCTCTTACTTGGTCATCAGATCTCTATGTCGAAGAAATGATGAGGACCAGGACAAGGCTGGATATTTTGGAAGCCAAAGAATAGGAAAGGGACCACAAAAATTTAGAGATCACATTTGCAAATCGGTGTTTAATGGAAGGTAATAGAATTTTAAAAGAACAGGTAACAATGTTACAAGAGGCTCTAGAGACAAGAAAAGAAGAATGGCAAAGCATGAAGATAGCGTGGCAAACCATGACAGGATCAAGGGCAACAAACAAGGATGTGATAATTTCTAAAGCAACTCAGGTAAATACACAAGTATCTCAACAAACATATCTTTCAAAAGAGAATACAAAAAAGAACAACAGGGATGATGATCCAAAAGAAACCAAAGATAGAGTTGAAGACGCTATTGGTTACATATGGACGGGGGAAGAAGAAGATGCAAGTGCTCGTAGAGCACAAGAAAGAGAACACAAAGAGAGAAAAGACAGGGAAACAAACTTTATTGTCAGGGGAATAAGAGATTATGGGAGGAATGAAAGTACCCTCAATTTGACAAGGGACTTTCTGAAAGAGAAACTACATTAGAAAGGGAAAATTTTCCAAGCAAGGAGGGCGGGGAATATATGAGAAGAGAGGCATTATCCCATAAAGGTCACCATGGAAACCATGCAAGACAAACACCATCTCCTGAGAAAAAAGAAACTCTTAAAGGCTCACACTTCTTCCTAGATGAATATTTAACCAACAAACAACAAGAGGAGAGAATGGAAGAAGTAAAGAAAATTAGGGCAGCAAGAAATGAAGGGAAAAGGACATGGTTGTACAATGGTAAAGCAACTATTGCAGTGTTTGGGAATCAGGACAAAACAGGGCAGCAAGATGGAAGTAAAGAAAAAATGAAGAATTCAATAATAGGGAGGAAAGCAACAAGAGAAACATGGATGGAAAGTGGAAAAGATTAAAATTTGAATCTTGTGTGTCAAACTGCATAGCAGTCAAATCCTACCCAGGTCTACCTAAGTTTAGTTTGTTGGAATTGTAGAGGCTACCCTTGGAGGAGGGGACCGGGGTTAAGGCCTATTGCGGAAGGTAGAGGCATAATTTGTCTCATGGAAACTCATGAACATGATGGTTGAAAAACTCCTGTGTTTGACGGTTATTTGAAGTTAGAGTTTTGGAACAAGGTAGTAGAAAATGGCAAAGGGTATGGGGGAATACTTATTTTTTTTGCGGATACAAAAAAGGTAGTCACGTTGTGCGCAACTTAGTGTTCCTAAATTGAGGTCATTAATTGTCAACCAGGCCTAGTAAATTGCTGAAGTGTGGTGCAATATATGTGCCTAGGTATTTTTTTCTCACTACATTGTGTTTAATGTTTTTATGATGTTTTTGGTTTTATGGTTTTTATGTTGAAAAAGAGCTAAGAAGTTTACACTAAAATAGAGTGAAACTATTCTAAACTAGGTGTGCACTAAAGGACAGAAAATGCAAATCTTGATAAGGACTCATAGCAAAGAAACAAATCACAACATGAACTCAGTAACCCATATCATGAACTCATCCAATTCATTCATTTAGAGATATGTTGGAATAGCTTGAGAAAAGGATAAGTTTTTAGTGCAATTGAGGTTTTCCTAAGTCAACAATCAACTTACAATGTTACAACATCTCATTCATGGTTAAAGGTTTATTGGAACATAATTGGAAAATAACATTTGTAGCACAATAAGATTTATACTCTAAACTAACTTCTAATTCTATTCTGCAACTCAATTTAGCACTACTAGGCCTCATTCAAAAGTTATAGATTTCTTTTTAGAATAGTCTTTGAGAAAATGCTTGTTTGTGAAATTGTAAAAAGGTTGCAAAATACTCAAGGCCTTAAACTGATATTACTAGCTTCTGTCCAGATGATGATGTATTAATATGAAGTTAAAAAAAAGGAAGTTTTGTAGATAATGAAGACCGTGGTATCTAAATTTAACAACTAATACAATTTAAAATGCAATGGATGACAACTAAACTAGAATGCTAATACAGTGAACTAAGACTAAACTAGAGTGTTATTATCTAACTTGAAATGAATTGGAACTGAACTAGAATGATACTAATACAGTGAACAGAGTTAAACTAGAGTACCATTATCAAGCTTGGAATATTGTGACAGAATTAAACTAGAATGACATCTACCTCCGGAGTATTGACTGAGCTAAAATGCAACTAATTCTATGAAATACTACAGCCCTGTCTTGTTCAAGATGAGTGATATTTTGGAATAGTTTGTACAAACAAGTCTGGCTGTATCATTCAGTGCAAATGGGCATAAAAACATAACAATACGCAAGTAAACCAAAACACTACAACTAAGCCTTATCCAGAGTTAGTGATATTTTGGAAGAGATCAATGAGAATAGGACTAGCTGTAACAACTAATTACAATTGAACACAAAAAAACGTAAAGTTCTAAATTGCTACAATTATGCCTCATTCCGGATTAGTGATCTTTTGGAATACTTCATGAGAACAAAGCTAAACTGTAGTATCAACTGTAAGAAAAGTTCAGAAAACTATTTAAATTGAGAATGAAACAAAGCTACGGCTACTTATCTAAACCAAATGCATAACGCTTCACGGGCAGTAGGGGCCCTCTACCACCAGATCAGCACGCGGATCTACTCAAGATTGACTCAGCTCATGCAATAAAATGATGTCTCTTTCATTAAAGGAGAAATTCTTCAAAACAGAGTATTTACGGCCTTCCAAAATCTAGCAACAAAAACAAAATCTAACCAACAGTTTCTCGGTCTCCCGAGTCATACTTATAATGAAATTACATAACTACTTCTTGAGAAAAACAGGGATAAGTGTCTTTCCCATTCCTAATCAAATTAAAACTCTTATTAACAGTCTTGTGCTTTACTGCGGACATCTGTAGAGTCCGTGTTTTGATAGGAAACTGCCTCTCTTCTACGTGCATAACCGCTTTGATACTTTAACTCAGACTTCGTGGGGAGAAAAAAATGATGAGGGAATGATGTGGAATACGACCATATGTGTTTTTCCCTGAGATGACACCTGGAACCTGCGTAGACATGAAGACAGCTGCAGAATCGGCAACTAGCTACAGAATGTCTGCATTCTGTAGCTAGGTGTAGTAAAAAAGTACTACAACAACGAAATCATGAAAACATAGCAAGTTAGACATTATATACAATCTCAAAGAAATTTTAACTAATCTTATTGATCATTTAAGCCTGAAATTAATAATGGACAAAGGAAATGAAGTGGAATGTGGTGGAAGAGAAAAAACATCTTTGAAGCTCACTTGATCCACATTCAGTTGATGAAAGAAGATGAAAATAAACAATATTTATTGTTCAAAATATCAGAGAATGAGAATCACATAAGAATTGCAGCATGTTATTTTTCCCCTCAAGTCTCAAAAACTTACAAAAATAAGGGGCTAGATAGCAAGGATCTATATGCAGCTTTAAAGCAAGATACTTTCGCGTACTATCAGTAGTGAGAAGTGCATTTAGTGGGTGATTTTAATGCTACTTGAACAAAAAATCATAAATCTAGTATTCTTTGTTGCAAAGAGGATCATAATCCTATTTGGATCACTGAAGAGGAAAATCCCAATTGGTGAGATGTTCAAAAGATGACAAAGTTAGCAATCATTTTGTAGAGGAATTTCTTACATTGTGTGGGTCTTTCAACTTAATTATTTGCAATGGTCTGGATAGATGGAAGAGGTCTGGGAACTTCACTTGCAACACTTACAATGGGGCAAGTGTCGTTGATTATGTGTTTTGTTCACAAAGCTTGATAGAAAAGATAAATGAAGTTAAGATTGGAGAGCATAATTGGGACTTAAAATTAGACCATAACCCAATTTATATGAATTTATCACGGGTAGAATAAATGCAGCATAAGAGAAAAACCCAATGCTCTTGGCAATCACTACCAAGGGGCAAAATTCTTCTGACACAAGAAAAATGTACTATCTTCAAGACAATGTTGGAGATATTAATTCAGAAAGAGAAAACTGATTTCCAAAGTTTGAATAGTCATAACTTAACAAATATAATTCAAAGGGCACTTGAGAAGTGCAAAAGAGCAAAAAATAGGAAATCAGAATCAAATTGTTTTCCTGTTAATGCTTGGTTTGATGAGGAATGAAAAATGGAAAAGAGAACCTTGAAAAAGACGGGCAAGGAGAAGATGAATGTAAAGTTATATAAGCAGATACTAAAAGGGAAAAAATATGAGTTCATGCAAACAAGTCGAGAAGAGTTAATATATCTAGGCAAGAATAACCCAAAGCTTTTCTGGCGGGAACTTCAACCAAGGAAGAATCAAATTGAAACAATATTACATCCAATCAATGGTTTGAATAAGAAAGACAACTCTATGAGAAATAATTAGAGGCCGGGCCTCCCCCGAGGCTCAACACAACTACAAAGCTCTTCATATTACAGGAGGTGGAGATTGGAATTAAGAAGCTAAAAATAGGAAAGGAAAAAGACTTGCTTGAACTTCAAGCAGAGTATCTAAAATGGGGAAGGAACACTCTTGCACCGCACATCATGGAAATATTCAACAACATCATTCAACAAGGTTTCCCAAGAGACTGGACAACTAGCTTATCAATACCCCTTCTTAAAAGTGGAGACATTAATAATCCGTCCAATTATAGAACCATTATGATCAATCCTTTTTTTGCAAATGTTTTTGGCAACATGGTAGAAAATAGAATCCGCAAGTGGGCAGAAGTAAAAGAAAAGAGGGCAAAAGGACAAGCAGGTTGTAGGCTGAAGCATTCTACAGTGGATCACAACATCACGTTGAGACACATTATTGAAAAGGTTTGGGGGGATAAAGAAGAAGTATTATGTTGTTTTGTTGACTTCAAAAAGGCATTTGACATAGTCCCTAGAGATAAGTTGTGGCATAGAATGGAAGAACTTGAAATTCCTTTGCACTATATAGTTTTTGTCCATAGACTTTATGAAGAGGTGAAAGTCAAAATTATAACCTCAACAGGTATTTCAGAAAGCTTTAGAAGTGACATTGGATTCAAGTAAGGTTTCCCTCTATCCCCTACTCTCTTTGGTTTATATATTGATAAACTAGAAGAGTGGCTAAATCTGCAAGGTGGGGATGGTGTTCGGTTGGGGAAGTTTGTGATAAAGCTTCTTTTATATGTTGATGATCTTGTATTAATTTCTAAATCGTCCCATGGATTGCAGATGCACCTATATTCTCTTGAGCATTTTTGTAGAGCAGTGGGGATGCAAGTCAATATTAGCAAGACCAAGATAATGATTTTCTCTAATAAAAGGAAGTAGAGTTAGCATACGTTCTTCTTTGAAGACAACATTCTTGAAGAAGTAAGTACAAATACCTTGGGATTGATTTCAATAACAAACTTAATTAGGAGGGTTGCAGAAAGAAGATAATCTTAGGTGGGTGGAAAGCATTATATGCTCTTCAAAACAGATGTAGAGAGGCAAAGTTATGTGATTGGAAAACGCTTAAAGTGCTTTTTGGACTCCTAGTTTGTCCTTTGATGCTATATGGGTGTGAATTATGGGCTAGCAGCACCCCTGTCTCAAAATGGAAGCAAATTGAGAAAATCAAAAAACGCTTGATCATTAGCAAGTTCAAAATAAAAAGATAATGTTGAGTGAAATAGGAGCAACTCCCCTCGAAGCAATTTCTATGGTGCGACTCATAAGATATCTAAAAAGAATTGAGCAAATGGGATTAGGTATATGGCCTAATTTTATCTTCAAGGAAGGCATGAGTGAAAGAAATAAAACATGGATGAGACAAAACTACACATGGATGCAAAAATGGGATATCTACCTCAATGCTTGTCCCACAAATAGCAAGGAGCTAAAGACTTTTGTTATGGAGAAGTTTCGTAAACAGGTACGGGGAAAGGAGTTGGGTAGAAAGAAGAAGTACTACATTGAAGAATTCAACCCTACGTATGATCTCCAACAAAAGAGTACATTGGAGCTAACACTCCGTTGAGAGAAAAGGTTCTTATTGCTTAATTAAGAACCACTCGCATCATCTTCGGTGTGAAACAGGATGGTGGAAAAGGCCTAAAGAAGCTTGGGAAGAATGAGTGTGTACATTTTGCACGTTTGCGGCAGTGGAATCAGGGGAAAAAAAAAAAAAAAAAACATTTCATTTTGGAATGTAATGCTTTCAAAGACAATAGAGAAAGCTATGGGAATATGTTAGCATTAGTTTCTTGGCATTGTCTTTTCAACGATGGGATTGTTGGAACGTTAGGCCATCTCATCATCAATTTGAATAAGAAAAGGACTGAAATGCAAAAGGCGAAAAATAGGGAACTCGTTGTCCCATAAACTATTTTTAGTCTCGTGGACATTAAAATTTCATTTCATTATAGTGAAATGGCCTCTTGGAAAACTACGTGGAACCATTCTATTCCTCGTGAGGTCAAATAAAAAATTTAGCTAAGGTTATTAAATAGACTATTAAAAGTTTGAATTGTGGTCAATCATCCCAACTTATAACGACAATTTTAGTACATGGATCATTTAGTCCCTTCCTTAACTGGGGCGGTTAGTACATATTAGAATGCCATTATGGTTTAATTTGCAAAAGTAGACAAGAGTGGGCCAAAGGAATGCTTACATATGTAAGAATAATTTTAATTTCGTTTATGGAAGTGTTGTACTCTCTCGTGTATATTGGAGTGGAAAACCACTCTCTTTTATATTGCATGGTGTGTATCAAACTTTTTAGTCTCTTGACAAGCAAAGGCTTATTTGTAAAGTTATGTATTTATTGTGCCATAAATATTATATCACAAGTTATGAGACATGCTCTAATAACATGTTCAATTTCAGGACCAATAATATTAGAGATAAATACTAATTAAAATTTTTACAAAAAATACAAAAATGATTTATAAAGTTTGACTTTATTATATTGGAAATTATTTAACAAGTTTACCTATTATGGCAGGCATAATAACAAATTTTCTCCATAATAAATTTTTAAAATACTTTGAATAAATATAATTTAGTAAAATTAATACTAATAAACATAATTTTTGTTTTATGTATTGAATTATAAGATAATTATTTATTTATATAAGAAAAATTATTGCATTTTTAGTAAATATATATAAACATCATATAAAAGATAAATTTCAATTATTATACTAAAATTTTCTTCCATAATAAATTTTAAATATGCTTTAAATAAATATAATATAGTAAAATTAATACTAATAAATATGATTTCTATTTTATAAATTTATTATATGATCTTTTCAAATTGAAAAACCAAAAAAATTGCATAAATATCAATCAATGTGATGATGTTTAGCTATTAAATAACCCAATATTACATAGAAATAAAGAAGGAAACCCAATATCCAACCCCCTCATGAAAGCACACAACTCCTAACTCCTATTTGAACTCTTTTTTTCAACTATTTAAATTATATAATTATTATAATATACTTTAAATAAACATAATATAATATAATTAACAATATTCTAATCAAAATTCCGAACTACAAAATCCCTATATAATATAACCAAAGTCCACCCATAATAAACCAAAGCATGAAATCATATAATACCTCTTGTGAACCAATTATAAAACAAAACTTATCATAAATAATACACAAAAACATTGATATTTTACCAGGTCTCAATCACCCAATTACAATCACCCAATTACAATGACCCTTACCTCCAAACCACAAACTTGTCATAAATGCAACGATCATGTCGTACTAAGTTATAATGTGCCCTACCTACAAGATAAAAACCTTACGTCCAAGATACAACCCACAGTGGAAGGAACAGGGACCATATAAAATGACGTGGCACTGCCATATCACGGTAAACCTTATCGTGTGGTTTCTCTCAAGGCCAGCGCACCTTAATTTCCTTAAAATTGACGACCTTAATTGAATCGTGCAATGCCCAAGGGAAAAGTATGTGTATCTCACTTATCTTCGAATGCTTCCCTTTTCACATTCCATAGGTAACCAAAAGAGTGGTATATGTGGACTAATACCTCTATCATGAAAAACAAATCAAATTTATATCAAATCTATTTATAGAAAAAAATCTTTAGAATTATTATTAAGTATGAAATATTATGTGTCTACTAAAATCAAAGGGTAATTAAGCTCGTCGAAGATCTTGCCCTTGCCTAGGAAGTCAAACCCTAGCGGAAAGGAGATTATGATTTGATATAAAGATGGATCACATAAAAATTCAATAGAAACCAACTGGTATTAACGCCTCTAATTGCATCCCATGGATTCTACCGACCATCTAAATTGGAATGTCACGTCCAAACAACAACACGCCACATAGTTGTCTAATTACATAACTCTTTGTTCATCTCAAAGGGAAACTTGAACGATTTTTCAAGGACTTGGGAAGGGAACTTGGAACTCTCCTCAGAGGTCTTGAGAGTATCTGATCGATCTCTGCACTTCAAGGTTTTTGTTTTATCCCTATCGGACGTCGACATATACTGAATTGTCCTACTCATGTAGCTATCAGTATCAGAAATGTCTGCTTGTGCCAAAATGATGATTGAAAGTATGTTGTGCGAAGGCAGTGTACCAGATTGTACAACTATTTATGTAGCAAATTCTTGTTTGCAGATAAATGTGCTATCTAAAATAAATTTGAAGCTCGGGTCTCTTCCTGTGGGTGGATTAATTCGATTGTCATTTGCACTTGATAGAAAATCCATACATGGACAGTCTGTCGAGCTGACACCCTATGTAGGGCTTGGCTTATGTCAAACACCTTCGAGAAGGATAAATTTCAATGTTCAGGCCGAGACATATGAAGTTATTTCCTCAGATTTAGTTCCTGACAGTGGACGAAGTCCTTCTAGAAAAATCTTCTCCATCAGAAGTTGCTTTAGAATCTACTTTGTTGCTTGGTGGACTCTAAATGTTGTTTTCAACATTTACAACAAGTGTTGAATGCATTTCCTTACCCTTGGTTGACTTCGACACTTTCATTAGTCGTTGGATCATTAATGATGTGGGTGTCTAGGGAAACATGTTTAGTGGATGCTCTTTGCAAGCATTTGGACCTTATTTTGTGTGGTGGGTTGCGATATAGAGTGTTTTTTATCACCTCTACAACCAGGTGTCATATATGTCATTGAATGAAATTTCACCTTTAACATTCAAAATTGGTAACACTATGAAAAGGGTGCTTGTTATTTCATCCTCCATCATAATTTCCCATACTCCAGTGAGGGCAATAAATGGTTTGGGTGCTTCTTTTTTCTCTTCTTGGCACCTCCTTATATTCCTAGGTGAAGCAATACTTTGTGCCTTCTCCAAATGAACAATGATCTTGAAAGCAATCACCAAGGAAAAACAAGCATGCAAGGACAACAAGAACATGAACGCAAGGACAATTGACGTAGGCCTCACACTCTGTAGCCTTGGTGGCGGCGACGGCCATTTTTCAGCCCAAAAATTTGGTACAAAGGTCTTTAAATCTAAAATCAACGTTGTAAAAAACATAACCAAAAAAATCCTACGTTGAAACTATTGCAACAACATGATCACTAGATATCACTCACTAATGATAATGATATAATAAAATAATATATATTTTTCCACTTTAAATTTATAAATTAGTATTTTTTTTAAGAGAAAAAAATAATAGTATAATTATATTAATTTTTTTTCTTATTTAATACATATATAATGAGAAAAAAATAGTAATATGTAATTTTAAACTTGAAACATAGATATTATCGTTATTTTTTCTATTGATCATAAATTTAGACTTTTAAGTTTGGAAAATTAAATTCATAATTTTAAATTGATAATTTCATATTAATATTTTCAAATTAAAAGGGAGGATAATCACAATTTTTGTTGATCCTTTAAAAATTATAAATCTACATTTTAAAACATTGCTTTCACTATTATAACTAGCATTTGCACCTTTGGGTACAAAAGGCACTCTGATAACATTAAACGGGAGGTGAATGACAATGTTTTTTTTTTTTTTTTCTAAATAAGTTTAATCTATTGATTATCAGAAACAAATATGTACATCAGGAGTTAACCAGGTCTGGGCCTGAGGAGGCCTGTAGAGCAGAAATTCAAAAAACTTAGCACTGCCCGCAGAGGGAAACCAGTGCATACATTGATCCATAAAAAAGAGCCCACACAGGGGCAATGTCTAAATCTAGAAAAAGCCTATAGACCTTTTACCAAAACCAGAAAAAACACACATTGACATTTTGCATACTGAAGACAGTGCCATAGCAAAAAACCTGGAACTGAGGAGGCTCACTCATCCGGTTCCTCTTCCTCGACCCTGCACCAAAACTCATCTGGTTCGCCAACAGAATTATAAAGGTCCGCAGTGGAGTGAATGACCTTTTCTGCAGCAGGGGTGCGCTGACCATCTCCCGGATGAGGCTGGTGCTGAGCGTTTGCATTATCACGGTCTTGAATTGCACTTTGCTGCTCTTCCTGTATCATCTCAATATCAACATTCATGCCATTTCCATGGCTATCAGCTTCCTCGGTGCTGGCTCTGTTCTGTTCGGGCAAATCTTCATCATTCGGCCCACATTGACCATCCTGCCCTTCAGCAACGAGAGCCTCATCGTTAGGGGATTCACGGAACACAATGGTGACCGTGGCTGTAATGCAAGGGCGATTCAGCGCACTTTGAAAAAAGAATTGCCTGGTTTGAGAGTGTGCCGGAGCGTTCTGGCAGTTGGTGTTCCAGTTCTCAGACCGAAGAATTCGACCACGAGCAGCATGTGAGGTTCTGGCAGAGTCATGAAAGTCCGCAGCAGAGGTACTGGAGGACGGGGAGGAGCGCCTGTTCATCCTCCGGGAAGAGCCGCGACGGCACCTCATTCTGTGCCTTAAACGAGGCATGTTGTCAATCGGAGCAGGAGAGCTGAAGGGATGCTGAGACCCAAGCTGATCGTTGGTCAAGTGAGAGAGCGGAGAAGCGATGGGATCTCTGAGCAGATTCTCAAACCAAATCCTTGACTGACGCATGCAATTTCCAGCAATGGAGAAATGAAGATTGTCGCCAAGTTCAAGGCAACCATGAAGCCTGGTTCTCTTGCCTGTGACAGTGCGCTCGGAGGAGAGCCTCACTGTGGGCGAGCAATACACCGCTGAAGGCCTGGGGAAGCAGCTTCTGGCGTGCTCGTTCTCCATCCTGTATTCAAAGACCTCGAATCTATTGCCGTCCCACCGCATTAACCTCGCCATTAAAGGAGTAGTGACTAGATCTTGTTTAACCTGCGGAGAATGATCTCGAATTTCGTTTATAGAGTTGTGAACCGCGCCCATTATGGTATGACATAAATGCCTCACGCAGGAGTACAGACTCCATCGGACAGTTGCAGTGCCATGAGGCCGACTACTTGCCGTAGTGCCGTCTGGCGACCAACTCGTCGCAAAATTAATCACCCGCATCCGGGTAGGTGAATGACAATGTTAAAAGGTGGAGGGTGACTAATTGGGTTAAACCAAATCTCTATGATACGAAGGCCTACAAATCTGTATCATATTACTAAAAAAAGCTTCACAATATTCCATTCTTGTACCAAGTTTTTCATTATCACATTAAAAACTTCTCAAGTGCTTCATATTTGAAGGATAAATTCATTTTTTTAATTGGAAAATTATGAAATATGAATATTTTAAATTAAGTGTCTTGTCAGGTAGTCTTTGATTTTTGTTTCATATAATGTGATAAATATTTATGTAAAAACATTTAATATTATTAATGTGTTAATGTTTGAATGATTAATATTATTAATAAATTTGGTATAATTTATTAGGACAAATTTTGAATGCTTAAATATTATTAGTGAAGTTATCATGAATACAAAAATACAGTCTAACATGAAATAACAATTTGGAAATATGACAAGAAGTTGAATTTAAAAGTATATAGGAGAGATATTAGTGATCTTGTGTGCTAGGGTTCTTTTGAGCGGAGCCCTGCAAAATGAAAGTGTTGCATACAGGTAGTTTTCGACCATCAACGGAGTTTTCCAGGGCGAGGAAGCATGGATTTGTAAAAAGCATGGAGGAATTTGTCAGTTGTATCATTGTTGAAGATTATAATTTGTCTTAGCCGCAGATCTGAGCGTTGGGCTCGTGATTGCAGTAAATTTGTATTCATAGAGATTTTAGGGCGGGATTTCAATCATGGATGGCCCACAAATCCTTTCCCGCCATCATATCCAGTACACAACACGCTCGGTTCTTATGATTCGATTGGGTCTCACATGCGCGTAGCCATGGTGGCTTGATCCTTCCCTGATCGCAGATTTGGTCGAAGAAACCACCGAGAAGTTTTCATGGATTTTGAGGTAATGGTGGCCAAAACTTATTACTCTTGCAGAGCTTATTCATTTCTCATATCGGGGCGTGGATAGGGCAGCGAGGGCTTTGTGCCCGACAAAGTCCTGGGGTTTTCTTCTCACTCTAAACGTCTATGCCATAAATCAATCCAAGAGGTTTCACCCCCAAATATCTCCAGATCCAACCAGCTTTATATCCAACCATCTGGATGACAAAGAGAAGAAGGTCTCTTTCAGATATTTTTAAAAGAACTGAAAAGAAAAGCTACTGGTATTTGGTCTAGGGGCGCAGATCTGGTTGAAAACTTGAAATAAAAATTCAGAAAACCCTTGGAATAACAGTTCCTTCTCAAAAAATACAAATCTAGAGGTCGATGGAATAAAGAAAAAAACTGTGTGCTAGAGCGTTGCTGCCTGCGCA